>JAFIRS010003638.1:0-123213 GCA_018342105.1 Gonioctena quinquepunctata | reverse complement strand
ATAAATTTGAAAAACACTGACCTTCGGTCTCGCGATTTTTTTGTCATTTTTCCAAAAATTTATTTTTAAAATTATTTCGTTAAAAAAAGTTTACCCGATGGTTTTTTTTCGTTATAAACGTCTTTTTCTGTTTTTTTGACATTCCCCCACCTTGGAATTTACAAAATCTGACCCAAAAAAACCAGAGAAGTTTATTATCGGAAAACACCGCTGTCTTTCAATTTATTGGTCTATCAGCATGGGTTTTCAACGACGTAACCATGGATACGGATCGAGAAAAAGTTTGAAGTTTACCAAAAAAAAATTTGGGGAAAAACGTCAAAAAACCCTTTCGGTGCATTTCAAATGAAGTAATAAACCAAAAAAAAATTACCCAGTAAACAAAAAAAATAAAAAATCTTATATAGGGGAAAATTTATGATTTGGGGAAACGCAACAAAAAATAGAAAATGAAAGAAAATTAGCTTTCCAAAAAGACTGGGCATTCAAATGGGAAAATTGAGGGTATTTTAAAAAATGGAAACTACGCAAAATTAGTAAAGAAAAATTTTTTGTAGATGAGCATATTTGACCCCTTAAAAAAAATATAATGTTCAAGGAGGCGGGGGCGGCCGAGATAAAAAGAAAAATTTTTTGAAAACCCGAAAAAATAAAAGAGCCCTTGCTACGACTCAGATGAAATAGAAAAATTGCACAAGGGGACAAACCCGCCAGAGGGCCCTAAAAGAAGTTTTTTAAATGCTGCGAGAACTAGCGGGGAGGGAAAAAAAATTTTTCCAAGTTACTTTTGGGGGAAAAATGACAAAAAAGGCGTTTTAAAAAACGTTGATATAACCCGATATTCCCCAAAACCCGCCATGGGATAAAACTGGCAGATACTAAAGGGTTTTATCAAAATTTTGAAAAACCCTGAAATGGTCCGTGAGAAATCCCGGAAACATTCAAAAGGGGAATTATTACCAAAAGACCCTCAAATGAATGGCGTGGAATAAAATAAAATAATAATTTAAAAACCCCCCTTTTGGGTATTATTAAATATAAAAACATCTGAAAAGATGGATTGAATTAAAAACTAAAATAACAAAATTTAACGGCCCTCGGGCAAGTTACCAACCGGGCGTTAGTGAACAACAAGCTATAAAATTACTGGACATGGGTTCGAACTCGATGAAACCGTTTTTAAATCTTAGTGCTAAAAAATCATCAGAATATATGAATCTTTTAGAATTTAAAACGAAATACCAACAATACATTGTGCCCCTAATAAGGTCTACTTTCAAATTTTTCAATACATTTTTAAAATTATAGCGAATAATATTATGTTCGTGTTCAAAAAAATTATTTATTTGGTAACAAATTATAAGGCAAATGTTTATAGTTTAAATAAATATTTCAGCTTAAAATTTTAAATTTGAATTTTTATTATTATTAAATTCTTCCCTCTTCCCTGCCAAATTTAAATTTTTGCCCTTTTCATTTTGTTCGTAAAATATCTAAAAAACCATTAAATTTTTTTATGCCCTTTTTTTTATTTTAAAACTGTTTTGAAAAAAACGAGTCCGCGGAGGTGGTGTTTTCAAGCAACCCTTGAAGGGGAACCCCGACAATTTCCCAAAAAATTTTGCCCCCTTTGCCGAATTTTACCAATTTAAAAAAATGTTGGGGTTTTTATTTTTCGGAAAAGGGGTTTTGGGGCCCAAATTTTTGGGCCCCATTTTTTTGGGGCCTTTTTTAAATTTTAAATTTTTGAAAACCCCCGACTCGACTCGACCCTCGACTCGAAAACCATAACCCCACCTTCGGGTCGGTTTTAATAGTTAAAGTTTTTCCCAATTGCACAACAGCCCCAAAAAACCAAATTTACCCCGACAATTCCACTCACAAAAACCCTTTGGGGGGTAAAAAACGTAGTTTACTATCGGCTAAATGGGAAGGAACAGAAATGCAGGGGAAAAAAAAATCGTATAAATTAGTTACCATAGCAAGGGGCGCATTTATTTTTCGTTTATCAAGGTTTGTCTATATTTGGGGGAAAGAAAATAAAGGGAGATTAAAAAATCAACCCAAAAAATAAAAAAAGGCATTCCTCCATTTGGAATCAATTTGGAATTTTGTAAAAAAAAATTTCCCAATTTTGGGGAAACCAAAGTAGTGAAAATGTGGGGGAATTTGATGGGGGGGGGTTTTTAATATGAAGAAACAGAAGGGGGAAGATTATAAAGAATACGCAGTGAAACAATGGGGGAACAAAACAGCGAAAATGTTGAAAGCATGTATTTCAAAAAATTTAATGTTATTTTTAACCCTTTTTACAGATTTCTTTTAAAAAAACCCGTGATCCCGAAATTCTAAGGAAAGAACTTACAAGGTAATTCAGAAAAACGTAAGAATAGTTCCAATAGCTTTAACAAAGGGGAAAATTTTCTAAAATGGCATTTAAGGGATGAAAAGGGGTCATGGTTTTTTAAAAATATTTTTTCATTTACAGGAGGTAAGCTGCAAATTGTAAAATACACTATTTTAAAAAAAAAAAATCAAAAATGGGGGGATTTAACTTCGCATTGAATATAATACATTTTTTTTCCAAAAAATGTCAAGGTGGCTCAAACAAGTGTCGGATAGTAAATGGGTAATACAAAACATAAAAAAACCTAGCATATCCCCGAACACTGTTTTATAAAATATCATGGGACAAACCCATATTACAACAAATGATTATTTATAACCCAACCTTTTTGGGAAAAAAAAATCATCGGGTTGTACAAAATTTTCCCTATAGGGTCAACAAAATTTCTTAAGTGGACGAAAATTTCAGATAAAAAAATTGGGACTGCAAAAAAGAATAACAAATTTTAATCTTTCCCTATCGCTCAAGGCCGTGTCAACTTTACTAAAGCAGGAATTAATGAACAAGAATTAAAAAATAACGGGACATTCCTCTTCCGGCCCATAAAGCCTTATTAAAACCTTGATAAGGCATAATTTCGCCCCCAAAAAAATCTCCAAAATAAAGCTTCGGATAATGAATTTTAAACAGTGTCAACAACATCCAAAATTAAACAAAAAAATCGCATCAGTAAAGGGCAAATGTCTACTGACCAAATAAATTGTATTTTAACAATTATTCTTTCTAAACATTATTCTTCTACTTATTGTTCGTTTGTTAAATAAACTTCAATTGAATTGAGTTTTTTATTCAAATTTTCTTACCAAAAAAAGAGCCCGACTAGGGGATATTTTTTCGATGATTTTCCATCCTTATATATAATTTACTGACTGTTCGAAAAAACCTGAGCTACGCCTTTGTTATTTTTTCAGAACATCGCAAATTCCAATGAAATGGGGATTCAGCCCCCAAAAAAAAATCCGGCAAAACTGAGCTCTTGTGGTATTTCCCCCGAAAAAAACAAACCTTCAAAAAAATTTGAAATGATAAAAACCCCTAGTAGATTGATATTGTTTTGCGACAAAACAACTGGTCCCCCAAAAAAATTTTATGTCAACAGGGGAAACAAAATTGATTAATAAGGGGTTTTTTCTCACTTTCCAAAATTGATAATTTAATTTAAATATACTTTTTTTAGCATGTTAAAAAAACCCCAGATTTTCAAATAAGGCAATGAATAATTTAAATGTTTTTTTCTTTTAAAAACCAAAAAATTTCACGGACAGTGGGAAGGCAAAAACCATCATCAAAAGGGCCGGGCGAACGTGGGGATACCCGGGGGCCAGGGGGCGGCAGTTGAGCCCCGCGACTTTTTCCCCGGGTTTGCCCCCCAATCAGAATGAGCACTTTCAATTTTTTTCTGCACTGTGCTGGCAAGATTTAAATGTATAAGTCCACCTCTTGACTGGGGGGGGGGCCCCCATATCCAAAAAATGTTTCTGTGTCCATTTCCCCAAACACAGTTTTTTTATGGATTTTGATGGAGGGACCCCGCTTTTCCCCAAAAGGGCACTCGAAAAAGGGGGGGTTAGCACCAGAAGGGAGGGATTTTTTTGTGACATCATTTGGGGGGGGAGGGGAGATTTCTGATGATGGTACTTTTTCTCTGAAGAAAAAAAAAGTAATTAGGGCAGGTCAGCTGAATGAAATCAAATATATTTTTTGAACAATAAACATGTTTCCCGCCTTTAACTGGAAAATAAATGCGTTTTGAACCAGGAATTTTAAACCAGTGAATTTTTAAGTAATGAAAATATACGGGTACAAAAAAAAAAATAAAAAATCAAGTAATTTTAAAAAAAAATTGGGAAATTTGGAAATAACCCCCGATAACGGATATCCTATGGATTCCCTTTCATTCCAATTCTGGTCAAAATCCCTGATTTGAAATGGACATCCATAAGATATCCTGACGGATTTAAATGGATATCCTTCAGAAGATATCAAAGGATGGCCATAAGGTATCCGGGCAAATATGGATAAGTTTTAAATTAAAAATTCATTTTATTTTAATTTCTGAGTTTTTCATGCTCTACATTTAATACATTTTTTTTAAAAAAAACCTGTTTTGTTTTTTCCTGATTTGAAATAATCCATCGACGGTTTTAAATAGATATCCTTTAAAGATATCCTGGGGTGGGAAGATATCCAAAACAATCATTGAATTTAAACATTCTCGTGGATAAAAATTGTCCTTTTCAAAAATGTTTTCGGGGAAACCCCCCGACCACAGAAAATATATAAATTTCGGAAGCCTGGCCCAAACTATAGTATAATTTAAAAAGGGGCGTCTGTCATTTTTTTTTTGTTGAGGGAATATATCAAGATAATCCCAAAAAAAGTCGTGTTTTTTTTTATTTTCCCTTGTTTTTGATAACGTTGGTCTGGACAAAAGGTTTTTTATCTGTAGCAATTGATTGTTTCCAAAGGGGAATTTATATTGGCCCGGAAAAACAAAAAAGGTTTAAAAAAATTTTTTTCCAATTTTTGGTTTATTTTTAAATTTTGAAAAGTAAAAAATCTTCAGACAATCCATTTTTAAAGTCACAGGGCCCGATTAAAAAAAGGTGTGAATGCCTCAACAGTGGACATGTGATGAAGAGTCATCAGTAGATTCGAACATTCTCCCATTGATTACTGAAAAATTATTTTTTGGAAGAATTTTGGAATTGGGTCGAAATTTAAAGCGCGTAGGTAAGTTGTATGTTTTTTTATTTCCTTTTTTAGAACCTTTTTCGGGGCCAAATGAAATCACAAAATGACTTTTTGGAACAGCCTTTCTTCCATGCTCATAATATGTTTGCTCCAAAATAGCTGGGTATGGGGAATAAAAAAAAAACTGACAACCAAAAATTGAATTATCACTAGGTAAAAGCCCTTAGTTGTTCAATTTATTTGATAAAATTTTATTGCCCCATAAAGACAGCTAGTTAGTGAGAATGCAAAATTTTCCAAAAAAAGTTATTTCAAAAAAAGCTTAATATCTATATATATATATATATAGATATATATATATTTTAAAATATATATATATATATATATATATATATATCAAAAAATTTTTTTAATTTAACATCAATTATACCCCTGAATATATACATATCATTTCAGAAAGTTTACCCATTTGAGGAAAATAAAAGTACTGAAGAAACCCTCTAAGGGCAGAAGGGTGAAAAGGGATCTGTCATCTTCTAAATAAAGAAACACCTGATGGACAAAAAAAAATACCATTCTTTTTTTTTTTATTCCGATTTATTTTTTCTGTTTTTTTTTAGAGTTTCTATACATTTTATTCATTGATCCCCTGAAGTTTATGGAATTTTTTTTTGATACCAGGTTTGTTAATACTTTTTTTTGTTCAATACCATTATTTCATTTTGATCGCTATTACTATATTTTATCTTCAAAATGCCCCCGAAGGATATTTTTTAGAATATCCCCGAAAAATTTTTCAGATAGCTTTGAATATCCCTAAGGAATCTCATGGATATTCCTGAAAGATATCTTTGAAGTATATCTTATGGATATTTTAAAGATTCTTATGGACATTCTGAGGATATCTTATGGATATCCTTAAGGATATTCTATGGATGTAAGGTTTTCCACTTTACATCCATCGGATGTCCATAAGATATTTTTTGAAAAAATGTCCTCGATTTAAAATTTTAAAAAAGCAATGTTTCAATATTTCCCGCGCATAATCTGGAAAGTCCCAAAAAACCTTTAAAACCCCTTTATGAAATATACCCCTTTTTCCAAAAAGGTTAAATGGTTTTAAAAAAAAATTGCTTTTTAGTTTTTTTAAACCCTCCCGGGGAAATGAAAATTTCCCCAAAAAGGGCCTGTAAAACCGGCGCGCGGTCGGGGGAAACTTAAAATTTCCCTTGGGTCTCCCAAGGCTTTAACAACATCTTTTTTCGGTAGACAAAATTTTTTGGGTTGTTTTATAGACCGGGGCTGAAGCCTTTAAAATGGTAAAATTTAAAAAAAAATAATAGTAGGAGGGAAACCCATCAGGAAAAAAGAAATATAACAAAATGAAAGGAAAAAAAATTTTTGGGCGAGGTCGGGAAGGGGGGGTAAATTTTTTGGGGAAAAAAACTTTATCTCGATTTCCGAAAAAACTACGAGTCCTATGGAAAATGTTGGATGACAAATTTGTGGTAAAAAAAAATTCAATTTTTTTTCCCCCTTTTTTTTTCCCCATAACCTCAAAATGAAATGTGAAAACAAATAACCAATTTTTTTGGTTTTTTATTTTTATATTTCCCAAAAAAAAATTTTTCCCCGGGGAAAAATTTTTGTGAAAACCCCTTTTTTCCCAAACCCCTTAGTTTTTTTATTTAAAATATTTTTTTTTTTCCCCCTTTTTTTGATTTAAATTCAAAAAAACACCTTTTTTTTTCAAAAAAATTTTTCCCCGTAAAAATATAAGTTTTTTTAAAAAATTTTGGGCTTTTGTTCGTTGAAACCCGTCTTTCTGAGGGTTTTAAAAAAAAAAACATTATTGGTAAATGTTCTCAAAAAATGCAAAGAAACGTAAAGTTTATATTTAATAAGACATCTACAAAATTTGAGAAAGTTGTAGAATCTTTAAATTTTATGCGTAGTGCCTATTTATTGCTATTTCCCAAAATAACTCATATAATTTTTTTGGGGGTAAAGGGAAAAAGTTTGTCCATCAAAAAAGGGGGTTTTTGAAAGTGGGAAGGGGGAGGAGGGGCTGGGCCTTTTCTACCTGTTATTTCTTTTTCATTTTCTGAGAATATTTACCATAGTAATGTTATTTTTTTTACCATCGAAAGTAGAGTTTTTTTTCGAACAAAAAAACTCAAAAATTTTTTAAAAAACTGATATTTTTTTAAAATTTTATTGAAAATCCCCCGGGGGCTTTTCGATATTAAATCAAAAAAAGTGGGAAAAAAAAAATTTTGAATAAAAAAAATTTTTGGGGTTCGGGAACATAAAAAAGTTTTTTACCAAATTCCCTGAATAAAATGTTTTTTTTGTAAAAAAAAAAATAAAAACGAAAAAATTGGGTTTTTTAATTTTTAAAAATTTTTAGGGTTTTGTGAAAAAAAATGTGGATACAAAAGTTGTAGATCTTTTTTTTTCCTACAACTTTTCCCCCTTTGGGCTTGTAGTTTTGCCGGGAAAACGAAAAAACCTTTTTTTCCTTAAAACCCCCCCCCCTTCCCACCTCAAACCCCCAAAAATTTTTCCTTAATTTTTTTATATTTTCCCTTTTCCCAAAAAGGTTTTATCCTACAATTTTTTTTTTTTCAAAAAAATTTTCGACCCTGGTCTATAAATAAAAATAATGGAGAAAAAAAAAACAGCCTTGTAGAAATGGGGTCAAACAAGTTTGTATTCTCAACACCTTTTTTTGGGTGGTAGACCTTTAGGCACGCTTTGACCGGTAGACTACCCCTTTTTTCCCCCAAATTTTTGGTATCCTTTATCAATGTAAAAAACTTCAGTTTTTGGTATAAGACTTTTCATAATTTTTTTTACATTTTTTTTCATTTTTTTAATTTTGGGAACGTTTAAAAACGAAGACTCTAACTTTCATGAATCACATTGTATCAACAATTATTAAACTCAAAATTAGCTTTGTAGATATGGGAGCAAAATTTATGTCGTCGCCTCCTTACTATAAAAAAATTTGTTAAATTATTATTGCGGGTATCACCCACCATCTAAAACAAAATCAAGCATTCTAAAAATGTTCTTCCTCCTCACAGGGTCAAAGCATACAGTGGTGCCATTTCACTAAAAGAATGGCTATTCTTCGATATTCCCTCCGTATTATATTGAGTCGTATATTTTAAATTTTTTTTTTTATATCAATTTAAAAACCACAAATCCCGTCAGGTATTTTCCAGAGGAATGATGTTATGGATGCGAAAACATAAGAGCCATTTAGAAATTTAAAAATAACACCATTACCAATAGAATATTGACAATAAAATCAGAGACACAGGACACATTAGTTCTAGTCCAATTTTTTGAGGTATTGTATACTTTTCAAAGGAACACCTTTCAATTTAGGTTGTTCTATGACCTACAATTTGTTACCAAGATTTAAGGGTTAATTTCGACATATATTTTGTCGCCTTTGAGATGGCTCAAAACACAGGCAGTTTTTCACAAATATAATTTATTTCCGTATCTCAAAGATATGAGAAAATGCATTGACGGGAAAAAATGATTATTTAAATTTTTTTTTCATCGCGGAAAATGAGGGAAAAAAGACTGTAAACCTGCAGCAAAGTGAAATGTCACCGATTTTCACGAAATTTTACAGATGCTTAAAACACGATGATAAAAATAGATACATCGAAATTCTTCCCGGAAACGGTTATTTTCGGAAATTGTGGCCTTTGAAAGATTCGAAAAGGTCTATTTTTCAATCATAATTTCCACTTACTTTGGGACGGCTTAATTTCTTTATTTTTCAGCAAAAACCACTGTAGAACCCCCGATTTCTATTCCATACGTTCTTCAATGCAATTCAAATTTTTTTTTTAGATATATTTGTTTTAAAATAAAACTTTGAATTTACGATTTTATTTGAGAAAACCATAGTCCTTTAATTTTTTTTTCATTATTAAAGATTTCCGAAAATTATAAGACTGTTCATTGCCCTTGAACACCAATCCGATGAAAACGCGGCGCTTCTGACCTTTTCTGAATTAGGGGAACTTTTTTTTATCCAGAACACGTTTTCCAAGGACCGTTTTACCCAAAAAATCACTCAAAATGCTTCCCTTCCTTTTACAATGTAAAACATCCTCGATTTTGGGGGATTCGCGAAAAGTCCCTAAACTTCATTTTTAGCAGTACTTTGCTGACATATTTTTCCCATTGAAATCTAATTCAGTGTACTTCCATCCGCTACTGACTGTCACTATTGTGCCCAAAAATTTTTATTCGTAAAAAAAACCCGAAGTGCCCGCAACTTGGATAGAAGGTTAGCCAAGGTAGGTAAGGTTGTGTTCCCCTTTTCTTAGATTAGACATTGACTGGATTTAAGAGCGGGGCCGAGACACGCGAACTTATACGCATTTGTTGAAAATCTGCCCTTTGAAACCCTAATTCAGTGTTCTTGCATTTCGCGACTGACGGTCATATTGTGCCCAAAAGTCACCGCTACCGAAGTGCCGGCGAGCGAAGCGAAGCGTGTTTTAAAAAATATATTGGGGCCCCTCAACTTGATTGCAAGGTTAGCCGTTAGGTTAGGTTGTGTTCCCTTCTTTGACGAAGACATTGACTGGATTTTAAGAGCGTACCGAGACACGCCTGTAAGATGAGATTTAAGAGCGGACCGAGACAAGCTGAACTTATAACGCCTTTTTTTGAAATATATGCTCCTATTGAAACCTAATTCATGGCCGCATCCGTGACTGTCTGTCACTATTAATAATAATTTGTACAAAACAAGATCAATCGCCACCGAAGTGCCCGCGTAAGAAACCGAAGGTGTTTTGAAAAAAGTTGATTGGTTGGCCATCAACTTGGATAGCAAGGTTAGCCGTTAGGTTAGATTGTGTTCCTTTTTTTGGTAAGACATTGAAGGGTTGGTCCATATTTCATGGACATTGGGCCGAAATGGGATTTGGCGTTCGTAGTTAATGCTGGTTAAAAAGGAGGCATTGACAGTGATATTTGCGGGAAAAAATGGAGCTTGAAAAATACGTGTTTTGGATCAAAAGCTATCTAACTTGGAAAGGGGAAGAGAACTCCGCGTTATTTCGATTCGTTTTCAAAATACGTTAGAAAAGTCCTTCAATATTTTCGGAGAGAAGGAGTGTTTTTATTGGATATTTCCACGCAAACGGTTATTTTCGGGATTATGGCCCCAGAAAGAATGAAAAGTCAATTTTCAACTTTCACTTATTTGAGACGGCTTAATTTTTCAGCAACACACTGAATAAAACCTTCAATTCACATAATTTTAATTATCACAATAAATTGATTGGATGAATGTTAACTCTCCATGTCTATCGGATATTTGTTACATTTGGCAACATTGCTTTTTCAACATTACTATGAATGACAATTGGCATTATTGGACAATCATCTCAAATATTTCCTGTTTACTCAAATGAAAAGACTTTCGAATTTTCAAATGGAAAATTACGTTTTATACAAACTTTCTGCGGGACATTTAAAACATATCTTCTTGATCGCATTCATAAAGTCTAGTTCTTGTTTAGTGTGCTTGTTTCGTGAATAATTGTGAAATAATCCTTTTAATTACAACAGTTCATTGATACCTACATGCCATGAAGTTGGGCATTTTTTAACAAAAAAAAATATTTTCGACTCTTTCCGCAGAAAAATTTTGGTTGCTCAACGAAGTTTAGCGTATTCTGAAGCATCTGTGGAAATTTCGTGGAAATCGGTGACATTTCACTTTGCTGCAGGTTTTCCAAAAGACCCTTACTACGTCGGCTGTACCTCTGAAAGTAACTGACAACACAAAGTAAGACTTTAGATTCGCGTTTAGCAAGCAGCAATACGTGAGTGCCACACTAAGTGATTCCATTTCAATTTGTTGAAAAATTAATACTCACATTGATCTGCGGAGTTTTGCAACTTCTTTGGTGAACCAGAAGTCGATCAGGATAAAAGGTCCTTCCGCAATTCGTACATGGCAACAGAGTCGACTGAAAACGATGAAAGTCACGTTAATTTACGATGAAGAATCAGAAATGGACATGATCACAATAGTGACAGAATTATTTCGATGACAATTGCAGGGATGGGCTGACACGCTAATTAATTGATAGGCGTGACAGATACAGAGAGATCTACCAATTCCATGTTATTGGTTCGTCAATCAATAGGAGAATCCTTCATGCCATTTGACTTTCAATGCTTATAAGTCATTGTCGAATTTAATGTAGGAAGATGGCCGACGATTCGACCTCTGACCATGGTAAGGTTAACATGTGGCGTTAACTGGTTGGAGGTCAAGTAAATGTATATTGTGAATGTCTGCCGTTTTATAACGTGCAATACAAAAATAATCTAAAAATTGTGACAGTCGAAAAAAGTTTTGTGTATGAAATAGTCCCTTTCTTCTCTACGCCAGTAACCAGGCTGGATGACAACGGACTTGTCGGAAGAAGGGGCGCTCGGGCACTCCTGGTATCACTTCGAGTGAGACTTCCAGGGTGCCATACGAAGGGGGGCAAGTGAGGTATTACCGCACGAGGCCCTCGGATCTGTGTAGATGGTTATATAACCGAGCACAAAAAAATGAACTAGAAGAAGAAGAAGAAGAAGAATTTAATGTATGTTTGTTGTTACACGAACTTTTTATATTGAGGAAGTAAGCATGAACATAGACGTTACTATGTTGCCTAGTCTATACTGTATTCGGTAAGAAGAAAGGTTCCATGGGTTTTCATCCCTGTACAAAATATCCCCGACAAAATATCCCCGACAAAATATTCCCGGACAAAATATCTCCAAGACAAAATATTTCCAAGACAAAACATCCCCAGACATATTCCTGGACAAACATACACACGACAAATAATTATTTTCAGTTGTAAATTCATAGAAACCCGTTAGAAAAAAATAACACAATAACATAAAATAACAACATTATTATTACAAATAAACATTGAAACAAAACACAGATAATCAAATTAATTGCTCATACAATATATAAATAATCTAAGACAATAATTTCAATGGTTAAACGAAATCATTTTCACAATACCCCCTAAATACTTAATAATAATAATAATAATAATAAATTTATTATCCACATATACAATAATGTTACAGAGTTATTATAATCTTTAACTTATGGATAAATGGCTACAACTGGTTCAGTTGTGGACGCATCCACCCCTGTTCTTCCACCAGTGCCAGTGAACAAATCGAGTAACTAAATTTGAGTAGCAAATGATATTTGAAAAAGAGAGAACTAGAGAGAGAGAAAGAGAGAACTAGAGAGGAGAAAGTAGAGGGAGAGAATAGGTGAAGAGGGGTGGAAGAAAGAAGCGTGTATACATTTGTAAGATTATTTTGTAATGATAAAAGATATTTTCTGTATTCAACTTTGAATGATTTTGTAGAGGATGATAATAAAGAAGGATCTAATCTATGCAAATTGTTGACACAGACCGCGACGCCATAGGGGAACGATCTCTTGAAAATAATTTTTCATGCCTCGACACGAAGAAGGTTTTTTTCGGATATTCAGATTATGAACATCTGTTCTATAAGTAAGTTTGTTATGTAAGTAGGAGGGTGTTTTTGTCATATAGATTTTATGGGCTAAACATGAAAATTGAGTTCGAGGTTATACATATTCAACCATTTCATTTCCCTAAACTTCCCGGAGATGTGGTGATATTTTCTTATTCCATGAACCAGTCGGACACAAGAATTTTGAAGTTTCTGAATTCGTCTAAGCAGGGGCCATAAACTACATCGCAATGATTGAAGTGTGATAATACAAGTGAATCACATAACATTTTTTTCAGTTCACGAGAGAAATTGTCGTTGAGAATAAATCAGTTTCAGTGTGCATATGCAATTTGAGTTTAGAAGATATATGTTCTTTAAATCTCAATTTAGTGTCAAGGTTAGACCTAAATTTTTCCAATGTGTCTCGATTGGAATTGGAGTACCTGCTATTTCAAGTAAGACCCTATCCTTAAGGAGTGCTAAAGTGTTGTCATTACAGAATAAAAGAGCTGTTGACTTTTTGGGTTTATTTTCAAACAATGATGTCTCGAAGTATCGGATAATTCCTCCAGGTCACTGTTAATGCTCTGAATTGCTTCGGATACATCAGGATACTGAAAAGGTATAGCTGCGTGTCATCCGCATAAAGGTGATAGTTACAAAACTAAGCGAATCAGGGAGGAGTGATGTATACAGAGTAAAGAATAATGGGCCAAGAATACTACCCTGAGGCACTCCATTTTGAAATTTTTTTCTGGGAAGTAGATTTTGAGTACCGATTTGTACAATTTTGTTTACGGCCATTCCAGGATACATGAGAGGAGAAAACATCTGTTTCACTGAAATGGAAGTATTTAAACATTGCTGCTAGAATATCATGATTCAACATGTCGAAGGCCGGTCCAACAATATCGCACCGATATTTTGCCTTCATCAATGGTTTTCAATAAATCGTCAACGACATCTGCAAGTGCCGTGGCACAGCTATAGTCCTTTCTGAAACCGGATTGCTTGATAGGTAAAATATTATTATTACAACAAGTCTCTAATCTGAGATTCGATTGCCCGCTCAAAACTTTAGAGAGAACAGGTAAGATACTAATCTGCCTCAGATCACTATACTCTTTAGGTGAACTAACTTTAGGCAGTGGAATTACTTTTAGCAAATTTCCAGTCTGCTGGAAAATATCCCTTCAACAAACACTCATTCATAATGTGGACAATGATGGGAACGATTAGGGGACAGCATATCCGGATAATGAGTCCATCATCCGGATAATGAGTCCATCATCCATAATTGAGCCCAATCATTTCCAAATGCTTTACTATCAATATCATTAATGATATCAATTATAATTTCTTCATTTTGTAACGAATTTTTCGTTACGTCCTTACACATAACCAATTTCTCATAACTATTCCGGTTATCTTACGGTGGAACGGGTCATTAGTCACGGCCGATCGTGAACTATGGGACAGCGCCATCATCATGAGTTCGTATTCTGTCAAGTTGGACGAGTTTTGTTATCATGACAGTTGTATTCATGTCGTCAAGCTGTGTTTTTTCCAAGTGATTTTCAATAGATAAAAACCAAGAACAGTTTGTGAAAAAACCCAGGTAGAATTGGTGATTTGTTCGAACCGAAGGAATAATCGATCTCTTTCTTGAATTGAACGTCGAGATAGGCAGGTGGACTGGGTGAGTGGCTTTGATATATATGGTCTATAAATTAAATGAGTTTCACTGCTGGAGTTTAATTGAGTAATATTATTCTCTTTATCTTTCAATTAATGTTGTAGCTGATTAGCATTTTCTTCTTTTTCCTTAGGCTTGTAATATTAGAATTCTTGGATATACCGCATGGTAATTTTTGAAGGTTAAATATAGATATTTCGGCCATTTTGACAAATCATTCATACTACATATTGTGGCTAACGTAACATCTGTTCCGAATATTGGGAACTGATTTTTTTTATTGGAAATCAGTTCTACGCTTTTGCATTTTTTTGGTACCAGTTAATTGGTAATTTGAATGGACTAGAGCTTATTTACCTCACACAACCAGTGGATTGTTCCAAGGATTCCAATTAAAGCGAAGGGCGTATTTGATTGTTCTGGGACACAGTTTGGAGTGACTAATAGGACGGCTCTCTGGTAAGCAATTTTCTTTATTTCATAACTACATGTTTATGAGAGTAATTTTCTTTTCTCTTGAGAAAGAATTGCTTATGGAGAGAGTTGTACCTCTGGCCTAACAGTCTCAGAACACTCGATTCGATTCAATATATGCCTGCTCAAAGTTGATTTCCGTTTAATAAATTTCTTATATCTATTACTCCATTCAATTCCCATGTAGCTTATTTGATTTTGATCGTTGCAAGTCAATTCACTTCAGTTACTACCTTATCGCCAACAGGAATTCATTCTAATTTTGAGAATTACCTGTTTATCGATTTGAAAAGGAATTGCCGCCCTATTTCAAAATTATCTTTATCTAAAGAGTTTTGCCCACTGAAAGACGTGAGGTCTCCCTCTTCAGTTTATCTTTAAAATTCTTCAATCAAAAGAATTATTTAACATTATCTTTATCTAGAGAGTCGTGCCCACTGAAAGACGTGTGGTCTCCTCTTCGGTTTATTCTGGAAATTTTCTATAAAAAAAAATTATTTCCTTTATCTTTTCTAAGAGAGTCGTGCTCACTGAAAGACGTGTGTCTCTCTCTTCATCTTGGCTGAAGAGTATACTTTTACTCTGACTATTATCTTGGTTCAGAAACCCATATTTTTGTAGCTTACTAGAGTATTTTGGTTATAACCTATATTTTCTTTGGCACTTGCTTTCAAAATAGTATATTTTTTGCACTGGCAACCTTTTAAAAAATTTTGCTTTAAAATAGTAGATTTTTCTCTGGCAATTTATAGTATTTTTGCTTTAAAATACTATATTTGTTCTCTGGTAAAATTTGAGGAAATTTTATATTTCTTTTGGAATATCTTTCCTCATTAATTTTTTTTACCCTTCTGGTACATAGAATCACCTTTTTTCAAAACTTACCTGTTTCAAAATTTAACCCGAATTTGAACATCACGTTTTGGGTGAGGTTTGTTTTGTTTGGTTTTAAATTTTGTTCTATTTTAATATTTTTTTATTATTAAATTAACTTATAAATTTAACTCCAGAATACAGATTGGATTGCTATTTATTATCTTTGTTCTTTCACTGTAACTTTCCAGTCTTTATATAGACTGAGATTTTTTATTGTATGTTATCATTTTGCATCTATCTTTTGACTCTCGATTAAAATTTGAAACATAAAACTTGAGGTTCAAAGGATATCCTTCGTTCTCCTTTTTGTACATATTTTGATTCCTATCATCTTCTTCGCATGATATATACCACGGAGGGAACCCATCTACGGAGACGGAAGGACTAGTAGCCTGGGAGGTCTTACAGCACATCAATATCAGCACTGGTCCGTGAAGATCAACTAAATTCACGCCGATAAGGGGGTCTGAAATCAACTATCGAACCACCCCAGACCATCTTCATCGTAACCGCTGAAACCAAGTTCCTCCTAGAACCGCTGGGACCAGCTTCAAGAAACTAGCCTTCCTCTATCTCGCTCAAGATCTCCGAAGGTATATTCGTGACCAACAACTGGAGGAATCATAGGTGTAAATGTTCGAATTTTGATCAGAGTCAAAATTACTGGTTTCTTTTATGTAATTTTTCCATTCTTTTAAGAGAAGTTCAATACTCTTCTAGTATTTGTTAATTTTTTTATATCTTGTTCAATAATTTTAATTCCAACTGGAATAAATTTGTTAAGTTGATTTATTGCATATTTATTTGCCTTCCCATACAAGCTAGGTAACATTTATTTAATTTTATTTATCTTTGACTTTTGTCTTTAGCAAGTCTGGCGCCCAACTCTGGAACTAGTCAAGTTAATTAATGTATAATTTTTTTAGTGGACAAATTTGATTAACTAGGAAAAGTCATTCATTGAACCTTACTCACGGCCTAACCGTATCCATCTGAGCAGCCTATCGGCAAAGTGATTTCACCTTCTTGAATTTGAATCATATAATTTAAAATCTGGGGTTCAAAAGTAAGGGGTGTTGCACATTTACTAGCTGAAATCTGGATTCGTCGCTAATATCATTCATTCTGTTGTTTTTATAAAAATTAAGTAGGTTATTGTCGAGTGGTAGGTCCCTTGTAACGTTTGTAAAAAAGTTATTTAGGTCCTCGACGGAATTTAGATGTGCAGGAATTTCAACATGTTTTTTTATGGATATGTTAAGTTTTTTTAGTTCTAACCATTTATCTTTTTTCATTTTTTCAGTCGAATCATAACAGTCTACTGAGTCTAACGAGATTTCAGTATAGAACCATTGACGCCAAATCATACGGGGATTTTTTTATCAATGTGATATTTTGTCGGGGATATTTTGTCCGGGGAACAAAACGCCTGATACCAGAAGAAATGCTATAGGAGTATGTCCATATATACAGGGTGTTTCAAAATTCATTATCAAGATTTCCGAGGCGAATTTTTCAGGTCAGAATAAGTTTTCTTTTCTTAACAATGTGTCCGCAAACGCTTCGTTACCGATCTACAGAGCGTTCAAGTTTCAAGATTTTTTAATTCTTTTCTTCATAGCTCTTTCAGTTTTTGCGATATTAAGATCAAATTTGAAACATAGGTTACGTTTCAGAGTTTACGGTGTGCCAAGTGATTGTAAGAATCTACAGGGATATATTTTTTCAGGGGTCAAGCCCTTTTTCGCCCATAAACTTTTTTGTAGTGCGCCGCTGGTGGATTGTAACATATGCAATGAATTCTTTGTTTTGTTTATGCATTTTTGTCTCGTGTGATTTTAGCCCATCTGCGACCGATATCGAGAATAAAAGTAAAATCATTTTTTGTAATTCGCAACATTTAATCAAAATTTTTAACAAAAGGGTTAACCTATTATCACAATGGAAACAAAAAACGCTTCTTATTTGGTTTGTGATCTGAATTACAAGGTTCCTTAAACATTACCTAAAAAATAAGAGACCTAACAAACCTTGACTTTTTATAAAAAGTGCTGGACATGCCCTCCTCCTTCTGCGATACAACCTTCTACTCTTCTTCTCAAAGACTGCCATACGCGTTCTGAAGTTCCGGGAGTGTTTCTTACGGTGTGGAGGCATCCATAATTCGTTCAGTAAGAACTTCGATGGAAGGCACTGGTTCTGCACCATAAACAAGGCCCTTTACATGTACCCATAAAAAGAATTCCAGCGGGTTGCAATCTGGGGACCGCGGGGGCCAAGAAATTGGACCTGCTCTGCCAATCCACCGATTGGGAAACACTGTATATGAATAATCGCGGACGATGACTCAAAAATGAGGGGGGGGGGCATCGTGCATGAACCACATTTGTTGACGAACTTGTAAAGGCACGTTCTCCACTAATGCAGGCCATTCGTTCTGTAGGAAGTTCAAATATGTGGCACCATTTAAAATTCGCGGTAAAATAAAAGGACCAATTGAAGTATCTCCCACTATTCCTGCCCATATGTTCACGCTGAAGTGTTACTGGTGTCGAGATTGTCTGATCATGTGTGGATTTTCTAGTGCCCAAATATGAACGTTGTGGTAATTCACTACTCCGTCGCGTGTAAAGTAAGCTTCGTCAGTAAAAAGGGTACGAGATAAAAATGCAGGATCCCTAGTACAGTTGCGCAGTATCCATCGGGAGAACTGCAAGCACCTAGGAAAATCTCGCGGAAGCAAATCTCGGAGGCGCTGGATATAATATGGGTATAGCATGTTTTCGTGTAAAACCCTCCAGACAGTTGAATGGGAAACATCCAAATCCCGTGCTGCTTGTCGAGTACTCATACCAGGATTTTCGTCGATAACATTCAAAATATCTTTATCTCTCACTGGGTTGCGTGCTTGTCGCGGTCTGCCAGCATCATGTCTTGGAGTCTGATATCTGCCGTATTTCCGAAGGTGCTGATGGGAATTTATAAAAGTTCTATAGTTAATATAAAATACTTATGTTGTTGACTATTTTAGATACTTGATTGCTTATAATAAAACACTGGTAATTGAGATATAACGAATAGGTTATAATATATATAGATAGATATATGAATACATGAATACAGGTTGATCGCGTTGCAACGTAACGTGCATGACCGTTGTCTAATACATACTAAGGATTCTAGGCAGGGTTGCCAAATGTATCTTATAATATATGATATAGAATATTGACATACATTACACGTCCTACCTAAAAAGAAAACATTTATTTTTTAACAAATGAAAGCATGAGATAATTAATATTTATATTCCAAATCTATTTGGAGGGCGACTAACACGACCACTTTTTGTTATGTATCCATCATAAACGTCATTCTTCACTTCTGTGGGAACATCTGGTTCTGGAACATACAAAGGTACATCATCCTTTATTTTTCCAGGAACATCTGGTATTTTCTGATTACTGATAGGCTGCTCAGAATGGAGAGGTCTCAAGTGATGTCGGGTACGTCTGTATTCACCCTCTACTCTAACAACGTAATCATTTTCATTTTTGGCAATAATTACTCCAGGATTCCATCTTCTTCTGCCTTCTTGCATGAGAATTGGCTCATTAACTTCTAATTCAGGTAACTTCTTTGTCGATTTGTCATAATACTGTTTTTGAAGGTCTTGATTATAATTTAACCTTGATAAAACATCTTTGGTTGAATAATTTGGGGTTAACTGTTCAGTCTTGATTGGTAAGTTTGTTCTTAACTTTTTTCCCATCAGTAGCGTGCATGGGGCTGGCAAATATTGTTTGGGGGTGGTGTTATAGTCTAACATAACTAAAAATGGATCTTCTTGTGTTTGAAATGCCTTGACGAAGAGTCCTTTAACAGTTTGAATCGTCCTTTCAACCATTCCATTACTCTTAGGATACAACGGACTAGATGTAGTGAGTTGTATATCATATGTTTTGGCAAAATATGTAAACTCTTTCGAGTGAAAGGGGGGTCCATTGTCCGAAAAAATTTCTAACGGAAGTCCTGTCACTGAAAATACGTTTTTCATACTAGAAATTACACTTTGCGCGGTTTTATTTGAAAGTTTGTTCACAATTGCAAATTTAGAAAAATAATCAATTACTAAAAAGTCTTGTGACGCCACTGACATGAAGTCTATGCCAATTTTTTGCCACGGGAGTTCAGGCACTCTATGTGAGCATAATGGTTCGCGCACATTACTTCTGGAGTATTTTTGACATGTTAAACAATTCAACACAAGTTTTTCAATATCACTCATTAGTCCGGGATAATAAATGGCATCTTGTGCTTTTCTTTTGCACGAAACTACTCCTTGATGAGTTTGATGTATAATATTGAGAAATTCACCTTTGAGTGACTCTGGTATTACAATTCTCCTATGATAAAATAACACATTATCATGTAAATAAATATCACTTCTGACAGGCCAGTATTGTTTGACACTACTTGGTACTGAAGACTTATGTAAAGGCCATCCATTCAAAACATAATATTTGACTTTTTGAAGTATAGGATCAAGGTCAATTTCTCTCTGTAGCCTTTTTTGATTTTGTTCGCTAGTAGTGATAATTGAATATACTCTCAAGTTATTTTCTAAATAATCAGTATTGATTGTTTCACTCACAGGATCTCTACTTAACTTATCAGGTATTTTTAGGTTTTTTCCAGGAACGTATTTTAGGGTAAATTGATATCGCATTAATCGCATCGCTAGTCTTTGAATTCTGGGAGACATCTCATCAAGTTGTTTTTTTAAAAGACCCAGTAATGGTCGGTGATCCGTTTCTGCTTCAAAAGAAGTTCCATAGAGATAAAAACTAAATTTTTCACATCCGAACACCAAACCTAATAGTTCTTTTTCGATGTGGTTATATCGTCTCTGTGTGGGTGTTAGAGAAACAGATGCAAATTCGATGGGGCATCCATCTTGCGAAATCATTGCTCCAAGGCCATATGGACTTGCATCTACAGATAAAATGGTCTTCTTTTTTGGATTAAAATAGTGAAGAGTTGTGGCTGAAGAAACAAGTTGTTTTATTTTATCAAAACATGCTTGTTCTGTAGTTTTCTAAGTATACTTGTTTCGTTAGACAAATTTGGAACAAATTTGGATAAATATACTACCATACCCAAAATTCTTTGCAGATCTTTACGATTTTGGGGTGGAGACATATTGGAAATTGCTTGTGTTTTATCAAAATCTGGGGTGATCCCAATATCACTTATTTAGTGTCCCAAAAATTTGATTTTTTTCAGACAGAATTTTGACTTTTGTTTGTTGAGTGTTAGTCCACTTTTTGGATTCTATCTAACACAGCATTCAAATTTCTATTGTGCTCACTTATAGAACTGCCATAAATGAGAATATCATCAAAATAAGTTATTTGACCAGGTACGTTTTCTAAAAGTTCATAAATGAAACGTTGAAAAAATTCCGGTGAACATGTCAGTCCGTAAGGTAAACGTAGATACCGGAATCGTCCAAACGGAGTTGTAAAGGTACACATAAGAGAACTTTCATAATCCAATGGTAATTGTAGAAATGCTGAAGAGGCATCTAGTAGGGAAAAATATTTCGAACCCGTTAATTTTGTGAATAAAGTATCTTGCGTAGGAATTGGAAAACGCTCTCTTTTAATGTATTTATTCAAATGAACAGGGTCCATGCATATTCTAATATCAGTACCATGGTTTTTTGGTACTACCACTATCGGATTTTGCCAGTCAGTAGGTTCACTAACCGGAACAATCAGATTTTCACGCACCATATCATTAAGAATGTCCTTAACTTTGTCTCTGAGGGCTAGGGGTATTTTTCGCGTACCACTGATGAATGGAACCGCATCGTGGGTTAAAGTTATCCTGAAACTCATTTTCACTTTCCCTATACCCGAAAAAACATTTTTATAAGTGTTCAATATTTGCTCCAATTCAGTATTAACAATACTAACCGACATATTGTTTGGATTATCATTGACTATTCTCAACATTTGCGCACCTGAAAGTCCTAAAATTGATTTCGAGGTATCACTGCCCAAAACATAAAATAGAAGAGTTTTTTAAATGTTTTTGTGCCCACACTGTAACTGAATTTGTCCCAAAATATCAATTTTATGACCAGTATAACTAGTTAAGGTACTAGAAGTGGGTAAAAGTTCATTAAGCTCAATTTGCAGTTTTTGGAAGTCCGATCTAGTCAAAATATTGACCTGACTGCCAGTATCAACTTTTAAACGGATTTCACTACCGTTGAAATTAAATGTTTCAATCCAGTCCACTGAGTCGACACGAGTATCATTGTGTATTGTCCACACCATATTTCCACTATTATTAGTCTCTACTTCACTGTCAGAGTCAGTTTCACAGTTTATTTCATTGATTTTTTGGCCTGTTTTTGGACATAATTTTCGATAATGTCCTTTTTTATGACACATTGAACAATATCTATTGATAGCAGAAAACTTACCCCAATCATGCTGATATCCGCATTTAGTACAAGGAAATTTTTTACCTTTATGGTTCTGCTGTATGTTGTCACCTTTTGTATTCCTGCCGCCTGTTCTGTTATCACCAGAATATCCTGAGTGTCCCAAGCGTGGTCCCAAGGTCTGTCCTGATTGTCTATTCCGTTGTCCTGAATATCCAGAAAACCTTTCACGTGAATTGTTCCCGATATTTTCCCGGATAGCGTTCACTTCTTTCGCGATTTCACGCTGAGTTAGAACACTGTTTTCCATCGAACGACACATGTCTATTGCTTGTATGAGTTCCAAACTTGAGTTCTGTAAGAGTTTTTCTTGGATTTTTGGGTCTCGCACACCCAAAACTATTCGATCCAAAATCAAAACATCCCTTTCTTTGAACTCACAGGAGACTGCGAATTGTTTTAACGCTGTCACAAACTGGTCAATACTCTCATTTGGTAGTTGATCCCTCTTGAAGAACTTGAAATGTTCATAAATCAGATTTTTCATAGGATTACAGTAGGCATCAAATTTTTCTACCACTACGGCATATTTTTTCTCATCACCTTCGTTTATATATTCAAAAGTATTGAATATTTGTAACCCTTCATCCCCTAACAAATTTAGGAGAATGGCGATTTTACTTTGTCCTCTTTTGAATTTTCCCAGTGGTGTTAAAAGAGTTAAACTTCTGTTCAGAATTTCCAGCTATTTGCTACATTATTCCCTCAAAACAAAATGGTTCAGGAGTTCTTCCTTGCTCAGACATCTCACGAACTTTTATTAGTCACCAAAACAATAAAATCGCGATTAAACATCGCAATAACCGCACTTTTCAAGCCAAAAGCTTTATGTCTTACAAGTTCACTCCAATTGAGTCGATCCGACAACGCCGCTAGGTACTCTACCGATTTGAACACCTGCACACCTGCGAAATACGAATAGCACTATGAAATTTATTTGAAATTCGGTACCGGCGATAAAAAACCATAACCTATCGTTCACGTTTTAGCTGCCACCATATAAAATACTTATGTTGTTGACTATTTTAGATACTTGATTGCTTATAATAAAACACTGGTAATTGAGATATAACGAATAGGTTATAATATATATAGATAGATATATGAATACATGAATACAGGTTGATCGCGTTGCAACGTATCGTGCATGACCGTTGTCTAATACATACTAAGGATTCTAGGCAGAGTTGCCAAATGTATCTTATAATATATGATATAGAATATTGACATACATTACAGTTGGGAAGCCGGCGATTAGGAAATCTTAGCGCGTTCAACCTATGAGCTTCAAGTCCGTTACCATTAGCCAGACCATAAACAAAATGGATGTCAGCCAGATGTTCAAATGAATATGGTTCATTTTCCATTTCAATGTTAAACAAATACACGATGAGACAACCACCAACCTTCGAATAATGCCACATGCTTCAAAAGAATGTTGTTTTTCCGTTTAATTAGTGTTTCTGTAGCTTCATTGACATTCCTGCTGTCATAAACTGGTTGTCAAACACGGTTTTGTAAGGATTGCGGTAGTTTTTGTTTGTTAAGTATTTTTTTTTGTTCGCGATTGTTTATGTGTGGAATGAGTTGTAACCTGTACTATCAATGTGCAGTGATCCGTTATCTTGGTGTTCAGAACGTAAGGATAATAGGTGTAGTTTTCATGAATATTTTTAATAAATATGTGATCCATACAACTTCTTGAGTTACCTTGTATTCTGGTATACTCATTAATCATTGACAAAAACCCAAATTGAGCCAAAAGATTTAAATAATCTTGGACCTGATCTTCATTGCCCTTGATATTTATATTGAAGTCAGCAACCAGAATCTGAATATCAGCTTTTGGGCAATTTTCCAAATATTTTTGTAGAGATTCATTGAAGAGGTTTATACTAATTGCATATGAATCCCCTTCAATTAGTATAAAGCTCAGAACAGTTTTACAGTTTTATTTTGTATTTTTGTTATCAATTGTATTATCTTAGTCGTGATTTTCTTTTATGAACATAATGATGCCATCATTTTGAACTTCATTATATCCCTCTATACTATGAATGGAAAGATCTGGTATTTGCCATGTTTCAGCACGATGAAGTCGAATTGTTCATTGATCTGACTGAGCATAATTTTAAATTCGTCTATATTTTTTCTGAGACTTCTTGTGTTTGAATGAATCATTTTGAAGTTGGCATTCCTTTGTTTTTCTCCCAAATGCTGATTCAAATCGCATAGTGTTTCCACAGCCTTTATTTCAAAATCTCTAATATATCTATCCATTTTTTAATTTTATGTGAATACAGATAATTGTGACTTGAGTGTAGATATCTAATATATTAAAAAAAAAGTGAAATTTCAATATCCCTTACTTCTTGCTATTTAATCTAGTTTTTCTTTTTTCTTGATTTCCTTCTACAATGTCCTGTCTTATCTTAGCTCCACCTGTCCTCTCCTCACTAAAGTTTTTTGTGGTGCTCTGGTTTTTCTCTCCTTCTACTTTATTGTAGTTGCTACTTTTTGTTTTTAAGATGTTTGTTTTCTGTGGTAAGTTCGGTTTGTCCCAGCTGTTCCACTGTATATTCCTTGTCTTCTATATAGAGGCTATTATTCTTCATTTTTGTATTGTATCCACGTTGTCGAGCAATTTTGAAAGTAAGAATTTTCGTATGCTGTAATCAGATTGAGTATAATCTTTCGAGATAAAATGCCTGTGTTTTTCAGATGGTTGGCATTGTTGAAAATATCAATTTTCAGCTTGTAGCTAACACAATCAGCGATCATAGGTCTTATTTTTTCGTTATTTTTGAGACCCACACTGAGAGTCACATTGGAGTTTTTCATTCACCAGGTTTGGTAGTTTACCAACATCATCTTCATAATTATCTTCTACTTCATCAAGGCCATATATGATAAAATTGTATTTCTTTTGGTTTCGTTCCACTGTGTTTGGCCTATTTTTCAAATTCTCGTTTTCTTGTCGTAGTTTCGTATTTTCCTCCTTAATTTCCTTTTTTTTGTGTTGCAACTTGCTTCAGTTCCCCAATTTCTTTGGATAGGTAAATAACACACTTTCAATGTCATTAGACGAATTGTCCATTCCTTTCATTTCAAAAACAAAATTCTAACTTTGAATAACGGTCTTTCAGTTATCTGCCAAGATGTTTTTCCCCAGATATTAAAAGGACGCGATTATGGAAAATCTTACATGAGTTGAAGTTCATCTATGTAAACAGGAAGGGAAGGGCATGCTCATAGAAAAATCGGAATTGTGGAATGGAGAAGGAAATATCTCATCAGGGAAGTGAATATTACCAAAAAAGTACGCAACACCCCGTTACCTCCTATAGTCGCAATCAGAAAAATCTGACCAAAGTTTCTCTATAAATTCCGCAAATATCACTTGAGGATTTGTTTTTCGTTTGATACTCAAATTTTCAAATTTTCAAATTCAAATTCAATTTATTCCAAAACAAATATCAGGTAAGTTACAATACAGTTAGTCAATATTAAGTATATATATATATATATATATATATAATTCATTTACGAATATATGTACCTAACTATCATTGTATTCCTTCGATCAGTAAGAATACAAACTAAGCACAGAATGCTTGTGTTTTGTACTTCTTAATGATCAGCCAGAAAATATGCATAGAGTTTACACAGTTTATGAATCAGACGAGTGATCAGTAAATATTGAGTTTAAAATAAAGCGAGGAGGTACAGAAATTTATACGAGGTAAGTATTAGATATTTAGTTAAAATTTCTAGTATCAACAGTTCATCATTAATTTCGGAACAACATCATAACAGTGATTAATAATATTTGTTTCTAAAGTAAAATAGATAGTTTTCAGAATTTAATATGAGGTGTTTTTTTTTTCTAAAATTTTAGATAAAGATCAACATTAATTTCATTGACTCTTAATAATATTTGTTTCTAAAGTAAAATAGATAGTTTTATTTTTTGAAAATTGGCAAATCAATAGATTTGTTTACTATGAATCGGGTAACATAATGTTTAAAGCGGATTAACAACGGGTTTTGTTTTACGGTAGGTATGTAGTAGGCAATGATATGCAAATAAGTTTTTGATATTTAGTTGCTTGGATTCCTTATACAGACTTTTGTATCATATAATCTGTCCTTTTGTAGAGTATTCTTTAGCAAACAATTTTGAGTAGTTTGCAATTTTTTTCGCGTTGTGGTAGAGGCCTCCCATATTACTATGCAATATCTTAAAATTGACTCAGCTAATGAGTTATAAATTATGGAAAGGTTTTTCCTGCTGAGAATATCACGTAACGAATAAAACTATATATTGGTTGTCGTAATTTCTTTGTTATATATAATGCATGTTCATCCCACCTTAGGTGTTGGTCCACCATCACGCCAAGATATTTCAGTTTATTAATTTTTCAATCTGTGGACACCCTCTGAGGATATTTCGTCACAAGAATAACTATGTACTGAAATGTATCTTTCTGTAGGTTGGTCTTCACTAGTTAAAGAGAAAGTAATGAAATTACTCTTCTGAAAATTAACTGTTAATAGGCTGTGGTTCAACCAACTGTGGATGAGAGAGGCTTAATTTAGTACATTCATATACCTTTTCCCATGTATCATTTATAAAACGATAGCAGTATCATCTGCATATGATACTATATGGCCATGAAAGTTATTTAGATCGGCAATGTCATTAATATACACGAGAAACAATATTGGTCCCAGCACTGAACCCTGCGGAACACCGACTGTGATTTTTAGTGGATCACTGAGACACTCTTCAATTTTTACTCGCTGTGTCCTGTTTTGTAAATAATTTTTTAATAGATTTAGTGCTGTGCCACGTATGCCAACTTTATTGAGACGTTCAAGTAAAATACTGTGCGACACAGTGTCGAAAGCTTTGCCAAGTCAAAATACCGCAAGACATTTTCTTGACTTATCCAAGCCTCCGACAATATTTTTAGTTAGATCCATAATTGCATCTTCTGTACTCATGTTTTCTGAAATCCATACTGTTTCTCTGTGATACACTTATGTTTGATAAAAATTTCATCAAACGATGTTTCAAGCACTTTTCGAATATTTTTGCAAAGTTGTTTATTACTGAGATGGGTCTATAATTGCTAGGGGTTTTGTAATCTCCAGATTTATGAATGGGTGTGATAATTGCATTTTTCCACTGGGAAGGTATTATACCTGTTTCGAAAGACAAATTTATTAAATGTTTCAAAGGGACAATAATACTAGTATGTACTGATTTTATTAATGTCGTGGATATTTCGTCTTCTCCTGAAGTCAATTGATTTTTGTGCTGTTCATAAAACATATGTTTTTCGATGTTTTTCAACCCATTGAGTTTATATTTATGTTAGATAGCATTGGGAAGAGGCAATCATTTCGTGTTCTTGAAAATTCAAACATCGACTTTACGACAAAGGCAATGAAAAAAATTTTTATTTTTCGAGCAAACGTAACAGAAGAGTTGCGAGAGCAAATTACTTTTCCAACTCATTGAATATGTTTTCATGCACTCTGGAGAACTAATTATTTTTTCGTTACTCAAATATTTCAAATGGCGTTAATGATCTTTTTGCGGTTCAATTATTGATAGAAAAACTGAAAACTATTATGTATCAAGCCTTGAACTCTGGAAAGTTGTTATTGATGACACGACATGCGACATACCTCCTTATAAAAATGAAATATACCAACATTATTCTGGATTCAACGCTAATTTGTTTTATTGATTTTTCCGCGGCAGACATGTGAATAATGGAAAAAGTCACCCTTCTCGCGTTGACTTCGGTTCCGATGCATTGAGCGATCACACCTCCATGAACATGTGAATATCGATTTAATATTTGTGGTTTTCACCCGACTCAAAACCAAATATTTTCTCAAAGTTGTTTCTTAAAATCTAGTAATGCCATCGGGTTTGTCCTATTTTACGATAATTAGAAGATACCCTTATCTTACTCGGAAAATTTATGAATTCTCATTTTTCTGCGCCAATATCTATTTAATGCAGTTGCAGATGATCCGTCAGTAATGCCACTCTGAAGATCTGTGCGCTTTACCTGTACTACCGTTAGATACACACGTCATTCTACTAGACACTAAGAGATTAAGTTTGGAAGCACTGACAGTCATTCATGATTATATCTGGGAAGTTCAAACGCTTATCATATACTATTTTTTGATTGTATGAGGAATGACCAAATGAGAACTTTTCATTCAGCATCTAAACTTTTCATTCAGCATCTAATCAGAAAACAGTGTGCCCAGCGATGGGTACATGGGTGTACGAATTTCAATAACTGATTGATTTTCATCGCCCGATTATGAAGCTGACATTTATTCTTCTAAGAACAATATTTCCCCTATCAATTTGAATAAACCATTTATATAACTATGTCGAGAAAAATTAGGTTGACTTTCTATTTCGTATTGGAATTATATTACTAACATCACGATATATGTCGTCCAACCTGTATATTTGATAAATATAAATGATGAAAGTTCAGCCGTTGAAATTACAAAGTTAAAGGTTGCCATCCATCGATTTTCGCTTAAGGAAGCATTAGAATGAATTGAATGCCATTCTGAATATTTCATTGCAAGGGTATTTACCTACCTCCTGACGTAATAGAGGTAATGTTGAGCAATTTCATCGACTAATTTGGAAGGCTTTCTTTCAAATATTGATGGAATAGTTTGACAGGTGTTTTATATTCTTCGAAGTGTTTGTAAACCCGTTGATGGGCAATGTTATCAATAGGAAACCCCAAGTTTAAAACCTCATATAATATTAGTCGATACCTATGTTTGAAATAAACATATTTTCAACATTACAAGCAATTGTTAGAATATCCTGTATATGGAATTAGATCTGAACATAATAGTGAGATGTCAGGAAAGATCTTGATGCAAAATTATAAATATTGAAAGTATTAAAAGCAGAAAACGTCAAAAATGATTTCTTTCATATTTTGTATATAGTATGTAAGATATTTAGAAACGATTCGTGGATAAAAACTGTCAAATAAACCTAAATAATGAAAAGTGCAACAAAAAGTGCGTGTTAATCGAAAATTCGAGAAGAAAACAATGGATGTGTGGTATCGAGGAAAAAGAATCAACAAGCAAGGAGATTGAGAAAAAAATAATTTGGAAGAACGAACGCACGAAATATAATTTTGAAAAAGCTATCATATTTTCGATACAAAACAGTTATTTGCCAATACAACTCAAAGAAACTATAAAGAACTGTAGCAGATATAAAAATCCAGAAGCAGAACGAATCTTACTTTCATCAATTGAGACATATTCCAGTACGAGGGCGAATTCACAGTCAACAAAGGGGGCTGCATGCTGGAACAGCAGTTTCCAGGAACGGGAGAGAAATCCGAGACACTGAACAGTTTTGTGTCAAGAAGCCACTTTGAATCATAAAAAGTCACAAAACTCAGTGTTTTTCAAAAAAAAATGTTTTTAAGAACCCTTTCGATAGAACACTTTCATAAATTAGTTATATAGACCACATAACCTACAAAAAATAGGTTACATTTCACTTTTAGTATCACATAACTTGATTTTTCATGTATATTTTGCTATGAAGCACTAATTTAACTTAATTATCGCAGAATAGGTAGCAGTAAAAGTCTTCCTGAATAAAGGAAATTATTATTTTGATGAATTTCTGCATTATTTTCTATGATTGAGAAATAACAACTTGCCATTTTCTGAAATTGACATCAAGAACTACTAGGGGGCTCCACAGTAGAACCGACTCCTGAGATTCCATAGGCGTACCGATTGAGTTAGCTGAGGTAAAGAAACTAAGGTAAAAGAAAAAGGTAAAATACATAGCCGGGCATTGGAAATATTTTTATGGGTATTTTGTTTATATGAACATATTAAATTCAATTTAAAGGGCTACTAGCTAAAATATTTTGAAAATAGTGAAAAATTTAGTGAAACAAAAAATATTTTTTTGTTATGATGTCTGATTGTGAAAATAAATAGATAAATAATAAAATAAAAACAAAACACCAATCACCGCATCATATCAATATATATATATATATATATATATATATATATTTATATATATTATATATTCTTTACTAAACATAGACAAAAATAAACATTTCAATTAAAAACAGTAACGAGACCAATCATCTTTGTACAAAAATATAATCATATAGTACATAAAAAATGAAAAACTATTTAGCCATTTTGGCAGCAAAATTATTCGTCATTCACCCACATTTGTTGCAATAATTGCGATATAATGTGCATGTTCATGAAGCCACTTCAGGTACATAACACAATGGATCCAATCTACTTTGGATGTGGTGTTACTATAGGTAATAGTCAAGACATTCCACGAGAATTATTTTGTGACAACTGTAGTCTGAATCTAGGAGTTGAGATTAGATCAGCATGGCGAGTGGTGTAATGGTGGATTTTGGACTGGGCTGAGTATTTACTTTATGAGAGTGGCACGAACCACCCCAAAGAAGAATTCCGTAAGACAAATGACTATGGAATAAACCAAAATAACAAGATTTGAGAACGTGATTACTGACTTAATTTTTCAAACGTCGCGTCGAATCAGAAAGGTGATATCAGACAGTTTCTTCGCTAATACAGCGATATGTGGGCTATAGTTGAGTCTATCGTCAAGATGTATGCCAAGTAATTTTATACAGTAAGATTTGAATTTGAAGATATAAGAATGGACTGATTCTATTACAAGTGAACCAAATTGTCTCATTGGATAACGTGGACAGATTTCCAACATAATTACTCTCAGCAAAAAGAACGCTTTTCGTTGATAGAATGTAAAAATATTGAACCGAGCCCTGGGGAACAGAGTGATTAATGGCCTTACTGCTCGATAGATCTCCGATTGATCTTACACATTGAGAGCGTTCACTAAGGTAAAATTGGAAGATATGCAGAGCTAACTGTGAAGTTTTACATAGAATGTCGAGCGAGACACAATCGAAGGCCATCGAGAGATCACACAGTGTTTGCCTCCCTCGAGGCCCTCGACTATGTCCGTCACTACTTACAGAAGAGCTTTCGTCAAGCATTTTTTGTCCGAAACCAAATTGACCTGAACAAAACAGAGAGTTTATTTCCATGAAGTTGTAAAGTTTTTTTGACAATGATTTCAATGATCTTACCTATTATTGGAATAATAGATAGGACGAAAGTTATTGACATCGTCAGAGCTTTCTTTTCTCAATACAGGTATAACAACAGAACATTTCAGAGCATTTGGAAAAGATTCTGCACAAAAACAGTCATTAATAACGATAGCTAGAGCTTCGGCAAGAATATCTGCCAGTGATTTAATAATTTTGCTATTTAATTCATAAGTGTCAGTAACATTGGAATTTTTTAGACCAAGTATAACATCATATATATCATCTGGAGTAACAGGATTTAGCATGAACGAGTGAATCGGAGTTTTCATTGTTTTCAAGTATATGATGGGTTTTTCTTTTTTTTCGCCCTTGAGTTTGGAGTAGTAACAGAGGAGACATAATCTGAACTATCCTACAACTGCAAATTACACTTACTAAAAAATTCCAACAATATACTGTACACAGAAAGGTTGTTCAGTGCCAATAACCCAACTAGCATTTTTAGTGGACGAAACGTAGCGGCCACGATTCTGGAAAACTTTGGAGTTTTTGACCACAACCACTGCCACGTTATATACACGTTTCTATTACGTGGCAGCTACCAAAATGGGTAACACTTTTTTGGTAGCCTCTACGTTCCGATCTACGTTCCTGGATCTCAGTTAGCTACATTCCAACCACGTTGTTGTCACCTGGCCAAAACGTGGACATGTAATGGCTAACACTCGACACGTTGAACTCAACTGACCACGCTTGTGAAATTGATATGTAGCTCGATCTCTGTCTTGCAACATATTTTCATAATAAATGTTCCTCATTCTTCCTTTTTGCCTGATTCATTTCTAACACTCGACTATAAGTATAATTATATATAACATACAAACACGTAAGAATATTGAATTTGGATACTTCTGACCGAAATAAAATCAAAACGATTGAAAGTTTACTGATAGATATGGGTGTTACATTATAATTTTGCAAATAACGCTCCTCTAAAATTATGTATTTAAATTCTCCAAAAACTTTTTTCATCAATCTTGGTTACTTGAAACCAATACTCACCTAATGAATTATTACATTCAATTCAATACTGACGACAAATAGGTACATCATTTTGAAGTAGTTTGCACCCAAAATGAATGTTTAAAGTGGCAGAAACTGAAAATGAACCACCCTAAAGTTTCTCTAATCATAAAGTGGCCACTGGACTAATTTATTAACTTTTCCACCACTAGAAAGTGGCGCCCACGTCGCATGCACCATGACTCACCACTTCAAAGTTATGACCTAAAAATTGCAATAGATTTTATACTCTTGGAAGTGGCGAACACGTCGCAGCTATTATAACCTGCCACTTCAAAGTTATTACCTCAAAATTGCGGGAATAATAAAAAAAATTGGCTACTGAAATCGCATAACTTATTTCATTTTGAATAAATATCATTCACGTTTCACGTAATAGGTAAAACGAACTTTTTGTAAGCCACAATACAATAATTTGATAAAATAGGTTGGCTTTCGTCGTCGCGCGGACCAATATACGGTCATCAGCGCACTAATTGCACACTAGAAGAAAATTTGGTTCAGTAGTTGAAAGTTGGCCAATTTTCTATTTGTTACTTGTATGTATAAACACGGCTATCGTAAGATGATGGTTCAACTTATAAAAATTAATAATTGTTTCTTGATACTTGTTCATTGATGGTGTTGCATGGATCCACCATAGATCACTACTGAGTAACGATTAATTCATGGTGAATTTTAAAGGTAATTGTAACTTTGTAGTGAATTTTATTGAAAGCAAACTGTGGCAATCACTTATGGAAGGAGGTGGCAACGATCACTACATATCACAATCAAGTACCTGCCACATTGAAGGTTTGATGAAAGTTGCTAAAACGTCATTGAAACTATCATACTCTATTAAAAGTGATTGTGACTTCTACGTGATATTTAAGTGGTACAGGATGGTTACCGCAACGGTTATTTTCCACTTTTAAGTTTGAAAACCTTTGAGGTGATACTGCTTGATGGCCATAATGTTTCAGACACCTCAATTGACACTTACAAGTTATATAACTGTGGGGTGGCTACCAGAGATAGGAATTACGTGACTACAACCATGCAAATACAAAATGAAGTTATTCTCACTGTATAGTGGCAGATTTAGTGGCGATTACGTAATAACCACCGAGACGAAGTTGTAGTATCAGTTTTCGTCACTATGATACTACTTGGGAAATTAATTAGATTGAATAGAGGCCATATATCTCAAGTAGTTTTTCATAAAGACGTTCTCTTTGTGCTTGGTATCTTGAGCATCCGAAAAACATGTGGTCCAAGTCACATGTTTCATTGCAGGTCTCACAAAGTTTGAATCCAGTATCCCTATTTTATTCAAGTGTTGCGGGTAACACACATGCCCACACATGCGGTTTATGATGGTAATGCTTTTATGCCAAAATTCCACTGGATTATTAGGTTATAACAATGTATAGCAGATTATAATTTTCATAATATTGTTTCCATGAGAGTGTCCAGTCATCTTTAAGTTTCTTCTCAAATTGGGTTATGCCCTAGTCGAGGCTCATCTTATTATTGTGTCGATGATCCTCTTGGCCAATTCATCAACTTTTTCGTTGAAGCGAAGTCCTATGTGTGCCTTGATCCATATGAAGTTTATATCGAAATTATTTTCTTGCAATCTGGCGACTCGCAATTTCAGATCTCGGATAGATGGGTTGAGACGGTGACATGTGTGTCAATTGGGTTTGAGATTTTTTCCAGGACGGGAAGTGAGTCAGATATTATGACAATTTTTTTGATGTCTTGTTCTTCCAGATACTTGATTGCTTCGATGATAGCGATAGCTTCGGCCGAAAATATTGAAGTGAGTGGGTTTTGGACATTCAGATTAGGGATAAAGTATGCACAGCCTACTCCAGTGTTTTATTTACACGCGTCCGTAAACATGAACGTGTGCTGGGGAGATTTGTGGAGGTAATCATTCAGGGTTTTTCGTCTGATGAATGGATATTCGCTATAGGTTGGGCGTGAAATTTTCAAAGATTCTAAAGCAAAAAAATATTGAGCTGATTCCGTTCTCTCATATTTGTTCAACATTTCTGTAAGCGATGCATTAAGGCGAAGAAGATTTTTTCATCCAGAATATATCGGTTAGGTCCAAGTTGTTCAATTGTGATATTTTTTTAATGATTGAAGGATGATTTATTTCAGACTTGGCGACGAATTTTTCTGCCAGGAAATTTCTTCTTATTTCCAGCGGTGGTTCTGAGGCCTCTGTGCGGAGTGGTTCCACCGGGGATGCTATATGGTAGGTTCATGTGGTATGTTAGGTAGTGAGCTCATAATCTTATCAGCAATTGTAGCAAAATAGTCATTGACTTGTTCCACCGTGATACTAGGTACCAGTGGCTTTTTTCTGTTTCCTATTACTTTCATGGTTTATCAGGTTCCAACTGTCCCTCATAACGTTGTGAGATTTTAACAGATAGTTCCGTCTTACAAATTCTTAAATGAGCTTTATGATCTTAACCAATATCATGTATGGTTGGTATGGCACTTAAGGTGTATAGTTATCCACAAAAACCATCATTAAAATGTACTCAATGGCGATTAAAGGACGCTGTATTCCAACGTTTTTACTTTAATCCCCATCAAGATCCCAATAGCGATTTGAGAAACAGTAATTAGTATATAATATCCAATTGAAAACACCAAGTATATATTGCAATAACATGTAACATTTATTTAGTGTAGTTAACCTACTGATATTATCGAAATGCGCCTATACAGGGTGATTCAAAAGTACTTTGAAAAACTTCAGGTGATTCCTCACAATATTCTGATATGAGTTTTTCAAACAAATACATGTCCGGAAACGCTTCGTTTCCAAGATACAGGGTGTTAAAGTTTAATTTTTATTTTGTTTTTTTTAAATAACTTTCGAAATACTTACCTTAAGTGTACAAAAATTGCTGTTGAGAGGTTTTTTTGAGATGTAGAATTCGAACCCGATGTTATTATTGCTCTTACTCGTAGGGGGCGCCACCTACACGTCTTTTCTTTTTTGAAGATTCATAACTTTTCTGAGCGCACATTTTTCAGTAGAAAAATTAATTCCCCTATCATATATACGTAAAAAAGCTACCCCTGTTACAAGTTGCTATAAGCAACCGTTTTCTAGATATTTGGAGAAAATTTCAAGTCGATTATTTGATAATCGATGCGTGTTGAAGTTATTACCATTATTTAGCATTTTACACAACAATGCTTAGGAAATGAATTTGACGTTCAAGCAAGTAGTTAAAATAGTTATTTTTGTATCAAGGGTGCAAAATCTGTATTTGTTCTAATAAAATTTGCAAGAAATATCGACATTTTATTTCAAGATATTTTGAATATGTAGAATAAAATAAAATAAAGGAAATTAAATTGTATTCAAATACATTGTTCAAAGTGTCCACCTTCAGCGAAAATACAGACATTCAGTCTTCTAGTCATTGAATCTCGTACCCGTTCAAAAATTATTGGTGTGTTTCTTATTCTTTCACAGGCGTCTACTATTCGGTTTCTAAGATCTTCCTCGTTCGCTACTGGAGTTTTATAAACTAGTGACTTCAAATCTAGTGGGTTTAGATCTGGGGACCTTGGTGCCCACGCCTGGTTAGGTTCTTCTACACCCCTACCAATCCATCGATTTGGATAGACAGTATTAAGGAATTCCCTGGCTACAACGCTAAAATGGGCCGGAGCCCCATCATGCATAAACCACATGCGGATACAAATTTCTAATGGTACATTTTGAAGTAGTCCCGGCAATTCATTTTCTAAAAAGTCTCTGTAAGTTGCGCCATTCAGTCGGAACGGAAGAATGAAAGGGCCTATCAAGTAATTATCAATTATTGCCGCCCATACATTTACAGAAAATTGATACTGACAATGTCTTTCACTAACTGCGTGCGGATTTTCCAGAGCTCAAACATGGTTGTTATGAAAGTTTGTGATAGCATTTCGGGAGAAGTTTGCCTCGTCCGTGAAAAGTACATATCTCAAAAATTGAGGATTTCCAGCCAATTTTCTCAAAAACCACTGACACATAGTAATGCGCTGGGGAAAGTCCCGTGGCAAAAAAGCTTATACCCTTTGAATATGGTATGGATAACATTGTTGATCGTGGATAATTCTCCAAACTGTGGACTGAGTAGAATTGAGAGCTTCAGCAATTATTCTTGTACTTGTTTCTGGATTCTCCTCGGGAGGGTTCAAAACAGCTTCTTCCAATCCTGGGGTTCGGACTGCTCGTGGTCTTCCAATAATATCAGCTGCTCTCTTAAAGCTACCTGTTTCTGCCAAACGACGGTGGGGACTGGTAAATGTTGGAGCTGAAGGCAGTACTCGATAAGGAAATCGCTCCTGGTAAATACGTCTTGCTTCGCGCGCATTGCCATCCGCAAGACCATAAACGAAATGCATATAGGCTAAATAAGTATTATTGTTTATTAATCCATTTTTTCAAAATTAGTGTTTTAAAACGTCCACAAACTTTAACAAAACAACAAAACGTTTATCTGTCACATAATATGTACTTACCAAAACTACTAACTCAAACGTCAAATTCATTTCCTAAGCATTCTTGTGAAAAATGCAAAATAATGGTAATAACTTCAACACGATTCGATTATCAAATAATCGACTTGAAATTTTCAAGTCCAAATATCTAGTTGCTTATAGCGACTTGTAGCTTTTTTACGTAGATGTGATAGAGGAATTGATTTTTTTACTGAAAAATGTGCTAGAAGTACGCTCAAAAAGTTATGAATCTTCAAAAAAGATTAAGACCTGTAGGTGGTGCCCCCTACGAGTAAGAGCAATAATAACATCAGGTTCGAATTTGACACCTCAAAAAACCTCTCAATTCCAATTTTCGTTCAATTAAGGTCAGTATTTCGAAAGTTATTTGAAAAAAACGAAAATAAAAATAAAACTTCAACACCCTGTATCTTGGAAACAAAGCGTTTCCGGACATATATTTATTTGGACAATTAATATTAGAATATTGTGAAGGATCACCTCCTGAAGTTTGTCAAAGTACTTTTGAATCACCCTATAGGTGTGAAGTGGGTAAATGTGGTGTAGGGGTTACTTGTGCAATTTTTGATTGTCTTCTGGGATACGGAAGAATGCAGAATTATCACTTTGTTTTTTGAACTTCCTCATTATTCTCCTTATGCCAGTCAAATTTTTTTCTCGAGCACTTCCGAGTTTGTGTCTTATGGAAGATCAATTTGTTTTCCCTTTTTACGTTAGATGGCGATTGGAACTGAAGCCTATTAGCTAATCACTATCTAACGTGGAAGATTTTTCATAATTCAGAGAACTCACCTGGGCGGCTTCCCAAGCTAATTTATTCCATTCTTCCCGATTCATCGACGAATCCGGTTTGGGTGGAGGTTTTCTTTGAAGATGTATTGGTAAACTGGCATTCTCTCTTTCCCATTTCTGAAAAAAAGCAAACATATTTTGAATGACGAACTGTTGAACTTTCGAAAACTGGAAGTCAAGTGCCCCCCGCAGAGGTAGTCCCTTATTATACAGGGTATATATTCATGAGTTAACGCGATAAAAAAAAGTAGCGGAATTCTGAAAATTTGTAAAGACGGTGAAGGAAACAATGAAAATCCAACTAAACTATTTTTGTTAAGTTTCTCTGGTTTGTTATTTTCAATAGGACATCCTGTATTTCATAGAATTTTTGGATTTTGATTCAAATTTATGTATCATATCCTATACTGAAAATGAACCATTTTTGAGTTATTCGAGTTTTTCTAGAAAAAGTGTCAATGCAGCCTATCGAACATACGCCATTTTCATGTTAATTACAATTTTTTGTGATATGCAGTCACTGTCTCTACAAATTTTCAGAATCATGCTATATGCTTCATGTCCGTGATCTTCGTTACTAAAACAAGATATGTTTTATCGTAAACTTGCAAGTTTGCTTCTGACATTTGGGCTTATCTATGGAATGAAGTAGAGTATAATTTCATGCTGAGATTTCAGGAATTCAAAGTAGTGCAATTGCGTGGTTGAATTTATTATCTCTAGGGCATCCTGGAGTAAAGGTCAATCGAAATTTATAGAAGTAACCGGCATAGCACAAGATACATAGTGAAAACAATACCAATGGTGTCGAGAAGGAGAATGATTACATCTGAATATATTTCAAATAGGGGGAAAATAAACAATCCCACAGTTTTTTGGCTCTGCTTCTGGAGTTACTTGAACCTGCAAGAGTTTGTGTACTGAATGAGGTCAGAAGAGCGAAACTACGGTATGGAAAGTTTATCATTTATTATGCCGCTTCTTGGCCTCGAGGATTTCACGGATGATAGGAGGGCCTTCTTATCATACTGCAACTTCATGTTCGTATATTCCACTACTCTACTGGATTCGCCAATGTATGTTATGGGGTAGTGATTCCCAAAATCATGAGTCACATTTATTTTCAATTTTCACTTCGATACTGAGTACTAATGAAAAAATATTGCCACATACAAGCGACACGGCGGAACTCAGTTCGGATTTCCCTCTAAAATATACAGTGCACTTCACTGGACTGTATTCTGACTTGAATTTGATTACTTATTTTGTTCTGATCGCGAAGTGCTGCTGTTTATATGGTCACGTGGTAGAATCCTCTGGAAAATTCGGGTGGCCGCTTCATAAATAATCTGGCGTTCCCTTGACGCTACCTCACGTCAGCGGCGCGAAGTCGGTGGTGATGAAAGTAGCAGTGGCGTAACATAGTAAATAATATCAAGGATTGTACGTGCAGATGTACAAATCTACAGATATTTCCAATTATGCTCAATGAAGAGTCTTTGAACGACCGAAACGAAAGCTGGGTAATAGTTAATACATTGAGAGGAAAGGTAGGATTGCCAAGCTGCAGCATAGTGTGGACCCCAATATAATAAATAATTACTACTTCACCATAGCAGCTTCGCTTGCCTCAAGTATTGCTACAAGTATAAATCCAATGAGTTATTTTCAAGATAAAGTAAACGAGACCTTCCACTTATATCCTACCAACGCCATTGAGTTACACGAAATATTTAATGAAATTAAAGATAAAATAAATGCCGGTATTGAAACTTTACAGAAGAAGCGCTGGTAGTCTTAGCTCCTTTGCCACTGGTGTTTTCCCATTATGTCTGAAAACAGCAGTCATCAGTGGAAGCTGTGACGATCCATCAAATTTCGGCCCAATCTCTCTACTACCCTTACCCGTACTCTCAAAGGTTATAGAGAAACTAGTTGAGAAAAGAATGTTGCAGTTTTTAGAAGAACATAATATTCTGAACACAACGCACAACACAACTTTTTGGAAGGGGTTTACGTGGGTATGAATGAGGGTTCAGCAATTGGGGCAGTATTCTGTGACTTTTCAAAGGCAACGGAAAATTGCTTCAGGAGCTTTAGCATTACGGGTTCAGGAATAAGAGTCACAGATGGTGAAGGAACTTGGTTTGTCAATGGGTAGGGTGACATATTTTTCTTTGGTTGAATCACACCTGAGATATGGTTTGGACACCTTCTGTTCCGGAAGAATGTCCAAACATTTTTACTCAAAGCATACTATGGCCTACAAGAGTTGGGATGATGGTCAATTCTCCTAATGACACAATATATATCTTCGTCTATATATCTGCCTACACATCCTTTTATTTCTTTATATATCTATAAATATTTATTGTCTGTTTCTGTACTATTCTGTGGTGATCTACTTTTGAGTACGCTTTGTAAATAGGACTTATTTTTCCTTGACAACACAGTATATAATTTTTTATTGTTGGACAGAACATTTCAATACTGCTTGCAAGTTAATGTGAAGGGTTTGTATACTTTTTATGTCTTATATGATTTATACTGGTTCAGTTTTTATGACTCTATTGTTTTTAACATTCCACAATAATTCTAAGTTTTTCTACTATTGTAAATATATACCTTTTTTGAATTTCTAAATTAGAGTATAGTCACGCTTTGACAATAAAGTATATTTTGAGATTGATTCGATATCGGGGATGATATTACAGAAGATATATTATTTCGAATAACAATTGAACCCAATATTACCGGAAAATGTTTCTTCGACGATTTTATTCAATACAAAATGTTTGGGTAGAATGCACATTGATGTATACACTGGCGATGCCAAAGGAATTATGATGCATCATAGCGAATGCTTCGGTCTGTTTTTATATCGAGTATTCTAAATATGAAGGAGAAAATTACTGAAATATGTAGCAATTGAAAGTTGAAACTAAACTTTTTTCCCAGATCATTGACTAGTTTTGGGTAAAAAAATGGAGAAGGTTGCCGGCACATAGAAACCAGTTATTTGTGAGTTTCATTTATTTCTCTGCAGCTCCTTTTAGCCAGTTATTTTCCATATAAAAACGGATGTATCATGAGCAAAACTTATAATTCCACCGTTAAGATCATGTTTCAAGAGTCCATTTATGTAAAGAGAAAACAAGAAGGGGCCGAGTACTGTGTCTTGAGGTACACCAAGGATACTGGCATTGAGAAACTCATAATGTCATTGAGCTGAACGTATTGAACTCTGCTTTGGAGGAATGATTTCAATATCCCATATACCTACTTTGCCTCTGAGGCAACATGACTTGAGATTTTTTAAGAACGTTACTTGATGGCTTTGGCAATATCAATGAAAATACAATCGACTTTTTTTAATCCAAGGCGCCATTGGTGCAGTTGCAGATTCCGTTTCTAAATACGATATCAATGTCAGGAATGTTCTTAGGAGCTGTAGCTACATAAAAGCACAATAACTTACAATTATCACATTTTTAATTTGAAAATTAAAAAAAAATAACTTTCGAAAATATCTTTAGCATCAATATTGCTCTCAGAAGCCTATATTACATAAATAAAAGCAAAATTATCATATACCACTATTCGAAATATTAAACATAATTTACCTTGTGGTATTATTAGTTTCAAATGGTCTCCAGAATGCCATTATATTAAACAAACAAGCACAGAAAGAGTAAATGTGTATAAATAGTTCATCAATACCGCACAAAATCCGATACGTGAAAAATGCAGAAACGCTTAATATACTAAAAACAGGATGAGTCTCTGTATTATAACCCTTAATCTGCAAGTGGTCAACATGGATTTCATCGACATGTGTCATTCTAAATGAAATGTGTGCCGGGCAGTATAAACTGTGTTTGTACCATAAGAGCGTTTTCACACACACCGGCAAAACCGGTGCCGGTGCCGTGCCGGTGCTGGTACCGGTTCCGGACCGGACAACAGCGTATTTCACACAGCCCGGCATATCGGTGCCGTTATCTGTGTTAGTATACGTTGAACAGTGCAGGAATAAAGATGTGTGCTGTTACTGCTGCCAACAGACGTTATCTTCTAGGGTTATTGTATCTTAGGAGAAAATTCCGAAAAAGCAAATATAAAAGACAACACTGGGAACATCCCCTGTTGACTGTGAGATACTTAGAAGGTTCCTTTTACACGCTCTATGAAAAACTAAGGGAGGATAACTTCAAATTCTTCAATTACTTCATACTAAAATAATACAGTAATAATTCTATGAACATTTATTTACTACAAAAGTCAAATATTTACAGAGAAAAGTAATCAAATCAAATCAAATCACAGCAACCGACAAATCAGAGACCGATCCGTCTTCCGATTGTCGAGATCCCCGCCGGCTGAATAAATCAGAATCGGCGGCCGTTCCGGCAAATAGGTCGGACCGGGCTATGTGTGAAAATTATGATTTGATTACATTGTATTCGGTGCCGGCACCGTCACCGGCACCGGTTTTGCCGGTGTGTGTGAAAACGCTCTTAGAAAGGGTAATTGGGCGTGGCTATAGTATTATCTCTGTCGCTGGTCATATATCAATTTGTATTACTTCGTTTGTAGAAACAAGCTGATGGAAGTTCACACTGGAATTAAATTATGAATCGGTGCTAACTAACTTTGATCAACACTATACTTTCTGAACTGTTTTTTATTTATGATTTCCATTGAATTTTGTTTATTTCTCAAGTTTTCAATGCAGGAAAAAATTCAAAGGGTTTGCTGAATGTATCTTGAAGATTCATACTGATTTTGATTCTTTCTTCCAATGTGACAAACGTAATATCATGTTCGTTTTGTACAACGCTCCCTCTTCTTCTCAATTCAGATAGATGACCTGGAAACTGTGCCAAGTAAAGTGGGAAACGTAAACAGAGAATGATATCGTGATGAAAGCTCATTCCCCCTGAATGCATTTTTGATAATGGGTTTGAATGGAACACGTGTTGTTCCACTTCGTAAACGGAGTTAAACTTGAGTTACACTGGCAATAGAAGCTGATTGTTCGAAAGATATGTAGTAAAGGGCATTCGATATTCAAATGAGGGTTTTTATGGTAATAGCTGGCCAAATAGTGCAAAGAATCTAGGACAGTTGGTATTTCGTAACAGGTTCCTAAGAAAAATAGATTCGGTTGTGGTTTTCCATAATCTTGATCTGGCCACTGTTTTGATATTTTTATTTTATCGATAGGATAACACGTTTCTATCTCAAATCAGAAATTGTTTTTTCGCTTGAAGTTGAATATTATTTGTACAAGCTTTTATTTAACTTCACATTTGTGAGTGAATTTTGACCCACTTCTAGTTGTCCGATTAACGTGAAATTCGGCAGGTGTTCATAATTCCGGTGACAATGCATTATGAAACTTTTGCTACAGAAAAAAAATTGCGGTTCCAATATGGCGGCCGAGTTTTGTCATTATGGTTCGATTCCATTCAAAATTGCTATGTGGGGGTTTGCGGGGCAGAGATCACGAATTTTTGTCAAAATTCAAGATGGCGGCTCCAATATGGCGACGAGTTTCGTGGTTATAGCTCGATTCCAATGAAAATTGGTATGTCGGGGTTTGTTGGGGTTGGAGATCATGATTTTTCTGTCAAAATCCACGAATTTAAGATGGCGGCTCCCAGATGGCGACGAGTTTTGTGATTATAGCCCAATTCCATTCGAGATTGGTGTGTGGGGGTTTTTGGGGTCAGACATCATGATGTTTTAGACAAAATTCATGAATTCAAGGAGGAGGCTCCCAGATTAAATTAATATGTGTTTTTTTGGGGTCGGAGGAGATTATCATTTTTTTTCAGAATTCAATAGGATTAATTAATGAATGACTAATAAGAATTGAATAAAAATGATTGAAAAAAAAATTGAGGCAAGCTTTCATACAAATGCACGGAAAAAGAAAAAATAATTTCTTTGATTGTTTGACCTGGGTTATTCTGTGAGTAGCAGATTCAAAAGCTTGACGCGGATATAATATAAAAACTTTTTAATAAAAAATTAAACCGACGAAATACGGAACTGAAAAGTAAAAAATAAAATAAATCTTCTGGGTCTAAATTACTAAGCTCCTAAACTAATGTAAGTAACTGATTTTGAATCGGCGCCAAACAAACAAGCAAATGAATTAGATAAGGCGTAAAATGATGGCATCGAGTTGCGCGGTGACATTCTGATAATTTTTTTGAAGTAATTTAATGATCTTCGTTGATAGTTACTTACATTAGTTTAGGAGCTTAGTTATTGAGACTAAGAAGGTTCATTTTATTTTTTACTTCTAAGTTCCGTATTTCGTCGGTCTAATTTTTTGTTAAAAAGTTTTTATTTTTCAATTTTTTGTGGCTGAAATCTACTAATCACTACCTACTTGTTTTTTTATTACTTCCAAAATACTTACTTACCCACCTTACTTCAACTATTACCAGTTAAATAATATGATTATCTACTTTTACTATTTGTTGTAATATAAATTATTTTTGTTGTTTCAGTTAGTTTATTTATTTTATTACTTTGTATATCATTCCATCCTCTCATAGAATATAATGATCGTGACGGATGTAGGAGAACAATAATAATGACATTAGCGATCTGTCATTATCAACTACATATGTGTGCCAATGTTCACAAGTGAAAAATCAATTATTCCCAATTTTTCTACCCGTAAGGGTGGATAATTCAATTCGAAATCCGAATATGATCAACTAACTATCTAATAAAAAAAGAATCATCCAAATCGAAGAACCCAGTATAAAATTATGCCTGATAGAATTGGTTAACGGACCAGAATTCAGAGGGTGAGTGATCAATATCCTTCATTTTGCTACCCTTAGGGATGGATTCCATCTTTTAAATTCGAATGGGACCAACTCCGGAGTACACCCTATCCACTGAAAAGAAATAATCGGAATCGGACGTTTCAGTAAAAAGTTATGCGTGATCATACATAAAAATAAAAAAAAATATATGCGTCGACTAGAGAACCTCCTCGTTTTTGGTTTCGTCGGTTAAAAATAGGTATTCTTGCGCGGCAAGATTTTGAATCTGCTACTCACAGAAAAAACTAGGTCAAACAATTTAAGAACTTATTTGACCTTTTGTATATGAGCTTGTCTTAAAAAAAATTTTTTTTTAAATATTTTTTTTTCTAGGAATAATATCATAGGATGGAATTGTCTATTACTCAGGTAACGATTGCTAGCAACCTCAATATTTTGAAATCACTTAACCACATATATTTTTTGAACGAATTAGTTGTACAAATGAAATATACAGGGTGTTAGTGAATAAGTGCAACAAACTTCAGAGGGTGATTCTGCATGGAAAAATAATGATAGTTTGCTATATAACTTTTGTCCGCAAATGCTTCGTTTTCCGAGATACGGGGTGTTAAAGTTTTTCTTAAAAACTGACTATTTATGTATTGCTCTGAAACCGGTCGAGATATGCAAACAAAATTTGATGAGTTTCAAGAGGAAGTTATTTCGCATTTTTCGACATGTAATTAAGAATTTTATGTTCATTATTCGCGCATACTTGTTTCAGGTGACTCCCTAATCAACTCGAGAACTGCTTCTTCTAGTTGCACAGTTCGTACTTCTCGAGGGCGCCCGCAGTCAGCCGTTTGTTTCTTAAATGTACCATTTTCGCGCAAACGTTCGTGAAGACGAGCAAATATTGTGTGATGGGGTACCCTACATCCTGGATACAACTCAGCATACAATCGACGAGTTTGCCGACCATTTCCATTACTTCGACCATAGACAAAATGCATGTCTGATAATTCCGCATTTGTATAATTTTCTATTCTTTTCGATAAAAGAAAAATTAATTGCTTATTATCATTAACGTTATACCAAACTGAAAGATTAAAAATGAAGAAACGCCAATTTGACGTTTCGTTGAAATATTCGTATTTAACAGAATGTTGACAGTAGCCTACTAGCATCGCTACTAGATAATGTATTAAAGTAATGACAAATACGCGTTAAAATGTTTTATTTTTTTGCATAAAAACGCGCCCCCTACGAAAAAAAGACAGTAGAGATTTTTTGTCACAAATTGAACAAGGAATTCAAAAATGAATTTGAAATATCTCAGTGGCGTACCATTTTTTTCTTTAAACAAATTGAGATCATTACCCGTATGCGCGCCAATGATACATAAAATTTTTAATTGCATTTCAAAAAATGTGCAATAACTACCACTTGGAACTCACCAAATTTCATCTGCATATTTCGACCGGTTTCAGAGCAAAAATTAAATAGTCAGTTTTTAAGAAAAACTTAACACCTCGTATCTCGGAAAACGAAGCATTTGCGGATCAAAGTTTTATAGCAAACTGTCATTATTTTTACATGCAGAATCACCCCCTGAAGTTTGTTGCACTTATTCACTAACACCCTGTATACTATTTTTAAAATTGTTATTCAATATTTAAAATACATAATCGGCCTAGTCGGTAGGATGGTCTATACGGATTCCTCGAAAAAAAAGTGTTCTAGTTACGATACTCATTGGAGTGAATGTCCCATTATTGGGTTTCAAAAAATTTGCTATTCGTTATTTGAAATACATAATTATGGATATATTTTATTACGTGCATACAGAGACTGAAGTGAAGATCACTAAAGAAATTAGAAGCACAACTATTTTTTCCATTATTCATAAGTAGCGATATTTTCCTGATTTTGTGATACCTTTGCCTAGAGCTGTTTTCAATAGACATAATGATTTGCCCGAAATTCTCACCTGGAAACACTTCGGTTCATGTAGTGGCAGAGAAGCACTGCCAAATTCCCTTCCGCAAAGGTAGCACGTCAGCGTTCTTTTCGCCGATCCCACTCTGGAAGGGGGGTTTTGAATTTTCAGGGCAGAGACTCTGGATTCGGGCGCCCTCATCTCGGGTGCTCTTGACTCCTGAATTTTCGGGGCTTCGGATACTTTCAATCCGAGGATTTTCGTTTCTTGTTGAATTTTTGGAACAAGTTTCGACTCTGTGTTCCTGGGTTCGGGAGTTTTTGAGCTTTGTTGATGTTTCGGACCAGCAAGCTTTGCTTCTGTTGTTGGTTTCGGTAGGGGTGAGGGTTTTTTGTCTATTTTTGCTGCGGACTTGTATTTTATTGCTACCGGTTTCTGGACGCTACTCTTCACTGAAACAAAACATAAGTTTCCAGTAACACAAAATTTGTTAACAAAATACTGCGACTTCATTAGTACCTACTGCAGCAATTTTAAAATCTATTTCTTTTACTTTTAGAATGCTAACTTGGTGTAGATTGGAATATGTTCTGTATAATTTCGAAAAAATATAGGGGTATCTGAAAAACATCGATATTTTTCAATCAAGTCAACGGAAATCCAAAGATTTAGCACCATTTCGATGGAACATTTTTATCTTCCAAGTGAAGCTACTATATTGATTTGTTTGAAAATATGAACAGGGTGTTCATAAAATGAGATGTGGAATTATCTGCGAGTGAAAGATAAACTTTAGTCACTAGCTTCCATCGTTCAAGATACCTTTTAGGTGGTATTCATGTTGAAAAGAAAAACATTCTCAGATGATTATTGAAAAGAAAGATTTTTCTGAAAAAAATTAAAATATTTTTTGAAATATCAGGAAACACTACTTTCCCGGCTAAAGCCACGCTGGACATTGAGATACAACTGATTGTGAAAGGACCCTAACTTGAAATAAAAAATATGTATGTGAAAATTTGCATTTTCATTCGGATTATTTTTTGACATTTCTAGAAACCAATGAAAACTTCCAAAATTGCCGCGGGAATAATTTGAGATATTTTGTTTTTATTCTTTGACAGCCTATAATTTTAATTTGACGTCTGTCATCAATTCGCATGAAAAGTGAGAAATGAATCAAAACAGGTTTAGTTCATTATATCATTTTGCGAGGTAGTCCGTTTGTGATCGTAAATTCAAAAACCAATCTACAGAATACCACACGAGAGTTCTATAAAGTAGAAAATAATGCTCCAGATTTCTTTCTCAAACTTGTTGCCATTTGGCAACAAGTATTCGAAAATCTGTCGAATTATTTTAACTTTTTTCTCGTTCTCTTGTGGTATTACAACTGATAATTATTTGATTTTCTATTCTAGTCTTAATGAAGAACTCATATAGATGAATGAGGCGAGGAAGAATGTTTTCCAAGAAGGACTACTTACCAAAAATTCACTTGAGAAGGTTTTCCTTTTTAACCGACGAAACCAAAAAGGAGGATGTTCTCTAGTCGACGCGTATATTTTTTTTATGTATGATCACGCATAACTTTTTACTGAGACGTCTGATTCCGGTAATTATTTTTCCAGTGGATAGGGTGTACTTCGAAGTTGGTCCCATTTGAATTTAAAAGATGAAATCCACCCCTAAGGGTAGCAAACTGAAGGATATTGATCACTAACCCTCTGAATTCTGGTCCGTTAACCGATTCTATCAGGCATAACTTTGTACTGGGTTCTTCGATTTGGATGATTCTTTTTTAATTAGATAGGGTATACCTCATAGTTGATCATATGTGGATTCCGTATGGAATTATCTACGCTTACGGGTAGAAAAATAGGGAATAATTGATTTTTCACTTGTGAACATTGGCACACATATGTAGTTGACAATGACAGATCGCTAATGTCATTATTTTTGTTCTCCTACATCCGTCACAATCATTATATACTATGAGAGGATGTAATGATATACAAAGTAATTAAATAAACCAACCAGAACAACAAAAATAATTTATATTACAACAAATAGTAAAAGTAGATAATCATTGATTTGGTGAAAATATGAACAGGATGTTCATAAAATTAGATGTGGAATCATCTGCGACGGAAAGATAAACTTTAGTCACTATCTTCCATCGTCAAAATAACCTCTTGTGGGGTATTCATGTTGAAAAGGGAAACATTCTCAATTGGATATTGATAAAAATATTTTTCTGTGAATTGAAAAATCCACGATGAAAATTAAGTTATTTTTTGTGAATGTCTAACAGAAAACAACTACTTTCTCGGCTAAAGCCACGCTGGACATCTGGAAATCTGAAATTGAAAATTTGTATTTTCATTCAAATAGTTATTTGATTTTCTATTCCAGTCTTAATCAAGAACTCATGAAGGTGAATGAGTCAAAGAAGAATGCTTTCCAAAAAAGAGTACTCACCAGAAATCATTCGTAACATTGACGCAAGAGAGACATCGCATTCACTAGGTCTTCAATACATTTTTGTCGACGAAAATCTATTTCACGCTTCCACAATCATCAGGAAGACCGGAAGAAATGGAAAACACATTTTCAAGAAGCAATCTCACTTTGCAAAGATGGAAAAAGTTAGAATCATTTCTTTTGGAGAGACACTTTGAAATTAGTGTTTTCTGACATTAAAACCTGTCAAGGGGTATGATAGATTGATTTGGTGAAAATATGAACAGGATGTTCATAAAATCAGATGTGGAATCATCTGCGACTGAAAGATAAACTTTAGTCACTATCTTCCATCGTCAAGATAACCTCTTGTGGAGTATTCATCTTGAAAAGGGAAACATTCCCAATTGGACATTGATAAAAAGATTTTTCAGTTAATTGAAAAATCCACGATAAAAATAAAGTCATTTTTTTTTGTGAATGTCTAACATAAAACAACTACTTCCCCGGCTAAAGCCACGCTGGACATTGAACTACATCTGATAGATATTCTGAAAAGACCCTAACTCAAAAGAAAAAATCTGAAATTTAAAATTTGTATTTTCATTCAGATAGTTATTTGATTTTCTATTCCAGTCTTAATTAAGAACTCATGACGATGAATGAGTCAAAGAAGAATGAGAGATAAGTGCCATGTGAAGTGGAATGAATAAAAAAATCGAATTTAAACGGTTTTTTTCACATAAAGGATTCAATATAAAATTGAACCAGAGAAATGTAGATCTCAGGTGAAAAACAACTACTTTCCTGGCAAATACCACGCAGAACGTTGAATGATATTCACCTGAAAATCCATGCATACTTCCATATAATATCAATGGACATTGAATGCAAATGTTTCTTTCTGATAAGCTCGATTATGTTTATGTTTAATTTATGTTATTTTTATTCAAAGAAGAATGTTTTACAAAAAATAGTACTCACCAGAAATCATTCGTAACATTGACGCAAGGGAGACATCGCATTCACTAGGTCTTCAATACATTTTTGTCGACGAAAATCTATTTCACGCTTCCACGATCATCAGGAAGGCCGGAAGAAATGGAAAACACATTTTCAAGAAGCAATCTCACTTTGCATTAAATTACTTTTAAAAAAATTATCAGAATGTCACCGCGCAACTCGATGCCATCATTTTACGCCTTATCTAATTAATTTGCTTGTTTGTTTGGCGCCGACTCAAAATTAGTTACTTACATTAGTTTAGGAGCTTAGTTATTGGGACTAAGAAGGTTTGTTTGATTTTTTACTTTTCAGTTCCGTATTTCGTCGGTTTAATTTTTCGTTAAAAAGTTTTTATCAAAGCTATTATATCAGTTTTTATGATTCAAGACAAGACGAAAATGAACACGGAACGTCACGACTACTTTCATCACTAACAAATTAATCTTTATTGAAATGAATTCTTGGGGTTTTATACAGGATGTAACCTAAACTGTTGCACTTACCCCTCAAAGTCGATGGTTTATTGAAAAATAAAAATATTTCTGCTATGAAAACAAAATTCGAAATGTTTTAAGTTATATAAAAACCTTTCGTCCCAAAATGTCAAAGGTTTGACTACTGCAAGTTTGACGGTGGAACGCTAGTTCAGTGTGACAGTGACCCATACGTTGTTATATTTCTCGATTGTAACCAGAATGGAATATGTTTGTTTTTTTTCAATTATCGGTGGATAGTACTTTGGAATTGTTGAATTATTTCATCTATATAGATTAGATAATAACCTATGATGGAGATATGTCCATATTTTCGCGTACTGACGTCACTTCCCATATAGCACCCACATCACGAAGACGTCTATTTTAGTTCCAGTTTAGGTATGTACGTCCTGGACCTTTGCAGGATTTCTGAACGTTCTGAGTACATACGAATTAGGATGTACCGGTACCGTTTGTTTCTGATACGTTAATATAAGAATAATTATTTTTCTGCGTAATGCATGGAGACTATGATTTAAAATAATTTGAACATTTTGTTTGCGATCGTCATTTGTATAATATCGAACCATTTTTACGTGGCTATGTGAACTGATCAGCAAATCCAACATTTTTCTGAACGAAAAGGACTCCATTCAGTGAGAGAGGAAGAGAGACAGCTGTGAATTTTATTAAATTTCTCATCCAGGAAGTCGTTTTTCATCCATCCGATGGTATAAAAGTGGTTGGCGCCAATTTTCATTCAAACTATAATTTCGACTGTCATCTGATCATTATATTAGTTGAAATATTCTTAAGTTTTTTCGATATCTTCTGATTTCTTGCCTATTTTTTGTAAATTTTGTAATTTTTATTCTGATAATATTCCAAATCTGAATGGAAGGATAATAAAAACACCGATCATGAAAAAAAACAAACATTACCCTCAAACTGTCAATTATCAAATTTTGAAACAATAGAGAGAATTACTCTCCGAGTTACTGTCAAAATAAATTCAATATAACTACTACAGTACAAACACATTGGCAGCTGATTGATATACTTGGGTTTCGGTAAAAAAACATTTTTCTCAATTTTCAATGGTAAAAAATGGTTGTGGAGTTCATATTCATATAGAATTATTTTTTTATTGTATAACCAACTGTGACGTACTGAATTTCTGGCGAATTACATTTTGAACAAAAATCGAATCATAACGTATTATCTGTAAAACGACGTCAGAACTGAATTCAAAGTGTCACTCCAGAAGAAATATTTCTAAAATTTTTCCATCATTGCAGAATGAAATTGCTTCTAGAAGGTGTGTTTTCTAATTCTGCCAGTCTTCTTGAAGCGTGAAATAGATTTTCGTAGACAAAAATATATTGAAGACCTAGTTAATGCGATGCTTTTTTTGCATTAATGTAACAAATGATTTATGGTGAGTAATCCTTTTTGAAATTTTTTTTTTGCCTTATTCATCTAAAGAAATTCTTAATTGAGACTGGAATAGAAAATCAAATAAGTATTTGAATAATATCCTTTCACAATATCTATCAGATGTAGTTCAATGACCAGCGTGGCTTTAGCCGGGAAGAAGTTGTTTCCTGGTAGATATTACAAAAAATAATTTAATTACTGTCGTAGATTTTTTAATTTTTAGAAAAACCTTTCTACACAATGTTCAATTGAGAATGTTTCCCTTTTCAATCTGCTGTTTCTTCTAGAACGGATTCTCTTTAAGGGTAAGTGCAAGTGATTCGCGATCTGAGAGGCTTAGTGAGTAGACGTGTTGATCTAACCTCAAATTTCTCCGAATAATACAGTGTTACAAGTGAAGATCCTCTTTTTTGAGAAAAAGAATATAATTCTTATTTGTTGAATAGGGCCGAAAATACAAGTAGGCCCTAGTTATATAACTATTCGCAAGTGCATTGCACAAAAAAGTGCTTGGGAAAGTGAAGTGGCCAGTGCGTTGGGGGTAGATTCAGTAGACGGGGTAAGTTCAAGTCCAACTTCGAACCTACGAGCCCAGACACTGAACCCCTGGCCGGTCGCAGCCAGACTAGTCAAATTTTTGGGCAACGCCCCACTGGGCGTGGTAAGCCAATCAAAAGTGACAAGCCAAACAAAACCAGAACCAAGGTTCATTCGAAAAATCTAAGAGAAGGCGAAAACATCAAAAGCCCGAGAAATCGAAAAATTGATCAAATCCCGAGGAAAAATATTTCATACGAGCTTCGAATGAAATAAGAATGGATGGGAATGAACTAAAAGAGGACCCTCCTGATGAGGGAAAGTCCCAGGACAACAAAAATCGGCATCAAGGTCCACAAGGACCAGCCCTACCGGGGAAAACCGGTAAAAACCAAGAAGGCAAGAAGGAGCAGGAACCAGGAGCCCAAGTGTTCCAACCAACCCTACCCATCAAGATTTGCCTGGAAGACACGGACAGAGCACGCAACCCACAAAATGCTGGAAGTAAAGAGGGCAAGTCCGAGTTGGACACCCCAGAAGAGGAGTTCCAACCTCAAAATATCGGAAACACCTCAGGAAAAGACGTCATAGAAACACATTCCTTAAGAGGCAGTGACAACACTCCCAACAATACCCCCGAAAGCTCGCCACCTATCTTCGTGGATGCGAACTCAGCAACACCAATAACACCCGAAAGCGCAAATAATGCAGCCAAACTTTATAATAGGCAGAGACAAACCAGGATTTACTCAAAATCCAACTAGGAACGAGGGAAACTTCAGCTATGACAGCCACATCAGCAACATAGAGGATGAGGGCTACTTACTGCAAAACTTAGTAACATATACAAACAAAGTTATCGACACAACTAGCGATAACATGATGCACCCCCCCCCACCGTCCGAGGTTGAAAATACCGCGGGGGAGGGGGCCACGGAGCATGTTAAGCGCAAAGAGAAACGGGAAAAGGGGGAGGAAAGCCTCATTAGTGAAGGCAGCCCCCCAAGTTTGAACACGACAGCACTCGAGATGGTAGTGAGCGGCGAGGAAAGCCACTACAGCGAAAGCGGGACATCAAGTGCGTCAGCAAATAAAGGAGTACCGGGGGAGACAAAGACAAAGAAGAGGCAGTATAGAAGAAGTAGTAGAATGACAGCAACAGTAGATGGAGTAGCAATCAAGCACGGGAAAAGGAAAAGATGGAGCCCTGAAAAGGTAGAAGCCAAAACTGCCGCGTGGGAGGAAGGCCAGAAAAAGAAGTGGAATAAGGGAGCATGCGAATGCGGAGGCACAGAGGGGAAACATGTATTCCTGGTCAGCAAAGAGGACTACAGAATCAAAAGAATGTGCAGGGGCTCAATCGCAGAATCTGTAACAGCATGTGGGATGTAGCTATTCACAAAATATGATTCATACTGCATAAGTCAGGCGTTGCAAGAAAACGAAGAATTTGAAAGCGAATATGCAAATAATGCGAAGCCGACCCTAAGCGGGAAAAACGTAGAGGAAGCAATGGAAGTAAACCCAACGGAAGGGAAATCCAAAGTACCGGAAGCCGGCACCCCCCCCCCTCCTCCCCCCAACGAATACGAGGAAATATTCAAGCGAGACAAGGAAGCTTTCGAAAGAGAGAAAGAAATCGGAAGAACACTTAGAGAAAAGAAGGAAAGACAGAGGAAAAATAGGGAAAAAGCCAGGGAAACGTCCGAAGGAGAGGTCAATGATTCGAAGGCAGGAAAAGGGAAGTTAACCCCCAAACCAAGATCACCAGCGCAGAATGAAGCCGAACCAGGGCCATCCGAAGCAGAGGAGACCCACTTTAAAAAGGTCATAAAAAACGCCATCAAAAGCGTACAAGAGGAGGAACTGGACCTCGAAAACCGCGTAGCGATCCGAAGAACTGAGAACAAGAGGAAGTACAGAGAGAAAAGTCCTAACACCAAAGGATTCCTCAAAGCTCAGGATGAGATTAATAATTTGGATAAAGATATCTCCAATGCAGCCCGAATCTGGACAGAAAAATCGGTCCAAGAAATGAAGGCCAACCACCACAAAATATCATCAATACCATTTAGCGTTCTAGAACAGAGCTATAGGGAATCCACCTATGACTACTGGGTAGACAAAATGACAAGTAAATACCAAGGAGAAAGAAATATTCTGAGGAACCAAATAAGAATACTCAGAGATGTTCCACCATCCTCGCCGGAGCTAGCAGTTAAAGTAGCAAAGGAAGACTTTCCAGCCCAACGGCCAGGGAGGCGGCATGCACAGATACCCAACCCAATAAAAGGGAAGGGAAAGCTGATCAAAAGGCCGACCATAGAAACCTCCAACAGATTCGGTGTGCTGGAAAACGAAGGGACGAGTGAGCCAGACACGGAAAAAGAAATAGAACCGGAAACAAGCCAAGAATGGGCACAAGTAAAACAAAGGAGGAAAGGTGGCAAGAAGGCCCCAAACTTAACGTTAGAAATAGCCGAGACCGAGGGAGACCCTAGCAGCCCAAAACGGAAGGCAAAACTACCAGTAGAGATAACCCGCACCGAAACGGACGGGAGAAAGGGGACTCAGGAGGCCCCAGTAGACAAAATTTTTACTTTTGGACAAGGAATCAGGAAAGAATTGGAAAGAAAGTTGGAGAAAGACTTCAACGTCAAATTTAATGATAACTCGACAACTATCCGGACTTCAACTGAAAAGGATTACCAGACAATGGTAGACTTCCTAGATCGCCTGAAGGTGGACTTCCACACGTTTACCACCAAAGCGGAGAAAACACACTCCTTCTTACTGAGGGGACTGGGGAACATGCCCGCAGTTGAGGAAGTGCAAGAAGACTTGGAAGCACAGGGGGTAGAAGTGAGGAAAGTCACAAAACTAAGAAGTTTGGCAAGGAATCTCTATGCAATAACGACGGGGCCGAAGGTTACCCTGAACACCCTCAAGAATAAAGTCAGAACAATACTGCACACAGTCATTTCATGGGAGGTGCAGAGGTTCGACAAGAAAATCACACAGTGCTACAGGTGCCAGATGTGGCACGCCACCAGCAAGTGCCACAGGCACCCGAGGTGTGTGAAATGTGTGGAAGCCCACCACACGAGGGATTGCAAGAAGCCGGATGACGTGGATGCAAAATGTTGCAACTGCAACAAGGACCATCCGGCCAATGCAAAAGTGTGTGAAGTCTACCAGCGAAACCTGAGGATCCTGGACGTGAAACGAGAGAAGCAAGAGAGGGAACAGAGACCCAGGTACGTGGATGCTTCCCTACCGGAAAGAAATGCATGGGGGCCAGGAGGGCAGCACGCCAACCAAACGCCCGGAAGAGAGACGGGGCATCCGACGCTGCCCCGCCAAAATGAGGGAAGCAGCAGAAACCGAGCAGGCCCCGCAGATAGGACCCCAACAAGCGTAGGTACTCCTCAAATCCCATACACCCCCGACTCCCAAAACCCTTTCGGAAATCTATTTGAGATATCAAGGCAGATAACAGAACTAGTCAATGTAACTAAAATCGAGAAAACACTAACTGAGTTACTCAGATTAATGCAAAGTACGCCTGAGGGAAGCCGGCCGCAGGCGGCAGCGAACTTTATACTTCGCAATGGCGCAAGATAGGGGCATAAGGGCATGCATGTTTAATGCGAATGGAGTTGCTGGGAAGTTTGCGCTTCTCAGGAACTTCATTCAAGAACATTTGGTCGATGTAATGCTTCTGTCCGAGACAAAACTCCGGCAGGAGCATAATTTAAAATTCAGGGGATTTACTACCATCAGGGCCGACAGGCTCGGAGGGGGGAGAGCCGCGGGGGGTGTGGCTATCCTGATAAGGAGCGGTATACCGTTTACCGAAATACCCAGGCAGAATTCCGCGATTGAACACATCGGGATACGATTCAGTGACGGAACCTGCCTGTTCGCGATATACAATCCTCCAGACAGGAATTTTGCGGCACGTGACCTAGACAGTTTGCTTAGTGTTGCCAACAAGGTGATATTGGCCGGCGACTTTAATGCGAGGCACAACGAGTGGAACGGTACTCCAACCAAAGCGAGTGCCAATGGTCAGACATTGCTGAGGTATTCCCTAGACAATGAGGTCATAATCGAAAGTCCCAAAGAACCGACGCACTTTCCGTTCAACGGGACGTCGCCGACGGTTATTGACCTAGTGGTCCAAAAGAACGTAATTGGTCTAGGAGAGCTGAAGGTATATAACGAGTTAACGTCAGACCACGTCCCGGTCCTATTTAATCTAACTCAAAAAAAGTATAAAAACATTGAAAAGACCCGGTATGACTACTCCAGCACAAACTGGAGAGAATACCGGAGAATCCTAGATAAAATTACGTTCTTGAAACCGCAAATCCCTGACGATGAACTGAATCACGAAATGATGGTCTTCATCAAAACGATTCAGATCGCCAGGATAAGACAACAGGAAGATAACCGTGAGAGGCGACAAGTTCGCGATTCCACAATATATCAAAGAGTTAATCAAGTTAAAGAATAAAGACAGGAAGAAATGGCAGAGTACTCGAAACCCTACGCATACAGAGCATTTCCTGCGATTAGGGGAGGAAATTACGCAGATGATTAACGATAACACCAATGATAAGTGGAACCGCAAACTTGAAGCCCTCAACGTCCGGGACCACTCGCTGTGGGATATGGCAAAACGATTCCATAGGAAAAGGGAGCCAATCCCTGCCATGGCGGCGGGTCCCGGGCGGTCGGTGGCGGAACCAGTGGAAAAGGCCAAGTTGTTTGGGGAATACTTCAGCAATGTCCATAAAACGGAGCCAGACACAACTGAAGAACATGCAAGGAGAAGCGCAATGGCCAAGAACATCAGCGAAACTCCAGCAGCAAGAATGATGCCCCCAGAGCTCCAGGTAGTCTTAACCAGCTATGAGGAGGTCGTGGGGGTCATTGGAAAACTCCCGCGTAACAAGGCACCGGGCCTCGACAAACTGGATGCCGTTCTTCTTAAGAACCTCCCAAGAAAGTCGCTGGTCCAATTCATTTACCTAATAAACGCAGTCCTGAAGTGGCAACACTATCCAGACTGTCTAAAAAAGGCAGAAGTAATACCGCTCCTTAAATCGGGGAAAGACAAAAGTCAGGTCGAGAGCTACAGGCCCATCTCACTCTTGAGTGTGGTGGCCAAGGTGGTAGACAAAATCATCCTGAAGCGTGTTGTAGATTTCGAGGAAGAGCACAAAATCATCCCGCCTGAGCAATTCGGGTTTAGGGGAGGTCACTCAACGACATCCCAAATAGCCCGGGTTGCTCACGGGGTGAAAGAGGCATTCCATAGGGATCACAACACGGTTATGATCCTGCTGGACACGCAGAAAGCGTTTGACACAGTCTGGACAGAGGGGTTGATCGCCAAAATGGCAGAGGCAAACATGCCCTTCTACCTAGTGAAAATGCTAGAATCCTACCTCACAGGGCGGACTTTTAGGGTCAATGTCAACGGCACTAGCTCGCCAGAGTACGCAATCGGGCGGGGGTCCCACAGGGGTCCTCACTATCACCGATCCTGTATTCGCTATATACCAGTGATTTTCCGACCTTCGCTCGGACGAGCACGGCTATGTTCGCGGATGATACCGCGATCTACGCCCACCCGTACCAGAGCGAAGTGGCTGCCAGACAGCTCCAGATTCATCTGGATCGGTTGGTCATACCATATTTAGGGAATAACAAGATCAAGTTGAATCCCACTAAAACGGAGGTCGTTAACTTCACGAGGAAACGAACTAATGTGAAGATCCTCGGAAGTTAAAGGTTGAAAACAACCAAGTGATAGAAAGGCCTCCGTGAGATACCTGGGTGGAATTGGACAGTCGGATGTACTTGCATAGGCACATTTCGCTAGCGTTACAGAGGGGAGCGGCGGCAATTAGCCGCACGTATCCCCTCATTGCACGTAACTCGAAGCTGTCGCAGGACAACAAACTGCGAATCTATAAACAAGTAATCAGACCGGCAATGACATACGCCTGTCCAATCTTTTGCAGTCTCCCTAAAACTCAGATATCGAGGCTAGAGAGGCTGCAAAATAAAGCACTTCGTATTGCTACCAATAGCAACAGGTACATCAGATTGGGTGCGCTGCGCGAGCTAGCAAAAATAGGCACGATAGAAGAATTTATATACAAAATATCAGACAAGTTCTACCGCTACCATATCCCTAAGAGTCCGCTCACGGCGGATATAACAAATATCAGAGTGAACCAACCCAGGAAACATGGGGTTATTTCTCAAAACTTGCGCTATACAACGAGGTATAGAGTTGGCAAAATTTTAGACCCCAGGGCGAAATCTAGATAATGGTACTGAATAGTACCAAATAGCCTATAAGTTTTCAAAGCTGGTTTTTCTAACTTTTCCAGTGGCGGGTAACGGCATAACCTAATAAAAGAGAGACGATGAAATCAACAATGCATTCTCGAATATCAATGAGGAAAAATGACAAAGGCGCATAAACGTAAGTGGGAGGCGCCCAATAACTAATAAACTCTAAATGAGCCAAACTGCCAACATCAGCAGGGGCTGTCCCTTCGCCCCCTCGGGAGGGCAAGTGGGCAGCCTAAAAAATCCCCCATGACAAAGCCGAAACTCCTTTCCATCCCCCCATCCCTCTAGGAGGAGTCCCAGAAAGGAGTGATATAATGTAACAAATGTATATAGTAGTTAAGTTCAATATGTAAATTGTATATAGTAGAATAAATTTATGATTGATTGATTGATTGATTGCAAGGGGCAAGTCTCATTCTATTATATGGAAACATGGATTTGATGGTGACCATGAATGCGATTTCAAAAAAAAATTAACTGAATTAGTAGTTTGGAGCTTATATCAATTATGATCTTCAGACAAACAAATATCGACACTCTTTCATTAAAAAATAAAAAAGCCAGCAAATGAACTACTTGAATGAAGGTATAGATGAAACAAATATTTTTATGGAGAAAAGTTCGTTACAGGAAAAAATGGTGGATGTTATGTGAAGTAATCATTTGAAGGGGATGGTTATTAGGATTCAAATTTTTTTTCAGAGTAGAATTATTATTGTTCCAGATATGTTGTTGTGTGCCTTTTCTAAGAATCCACCGATTTATCTCTGAGATACTCCTAATGGAATGTTGCGAAACCACAATCAAATTCGTATCCGATTTTCTTCGCTTCGTTTCCAAGATACAGGGTGTTAAAGTTTTATTTTTATTTTCGTTTTTTTTAATAACTTCCGAAAAACTGACCTTAATTAAACAAAAATTGGTATTGAGAGGTTTCTTGAGTTGTCAAATTCGAACTTGATGTTATTATTGCTCTTACTCGTAGGGGGTGCCACCTACACGTTTTTTTCTTTTTTTAAGATTCATAACTTTTTTGTGCGTACTTCTAGCACATTTTTCAGTAGAAAAATCAATTCCTCTATCATATCTACTTTAAAAAACTGCCCCTGTTACAAGTCGCTATAAGCAACCGTTTTCTAGATATTTGGACATGGAAATTTCAAGGCGATTATTTGATAATCGATGCGTGTTGAAGTTATTACCATTATTTTGCATTTTTCACAAGAATGCTTAGGAAATGAATTTGACGTTTAAGTAATATTGGTTTTTTGTAGGGGCGCCACCTATTCTAATCATTTTTACTTGTTTGAAATAGTTATTTTTGTATCAAGGGTGCAAAATCTGTATTTGTTTTAATAAAATTTGCAAGAAATATCAACATTTTATTTTAAGAAATTTTGAATTTGTAGAATAAAATAAAGGAAACTAAATTGTATTCAAATAAATTGTTTAAAGTGTCCACGAGTCTTCTAGTCATTGAATCTCGTACCCGCTCAAAAATTATTGGCGTGTTTCTTATTGTTTCACAGGCGTCTACTATTCGGTTTCATAGATCTTCCCCATTCGCTACTGTAGTTTTATAAACTAGTGACTTCAAATGTCCTCAAAAATAAAAATCTAGCGGGTTTAGATCGGGGGACCTTGGTGCCCACGCCTGGTTAGGTTCTTCTACACCCCTATCGATCTATCGATTTGGATAGACGGTGTTAAGGAATTCCCTGGCTACAACTCTAAAATGGGCCGGAGCCCCAGCATGCATAAACCACATGCAGATACGAATTTCTAATGGTACATTCTGAAGTAGTCCCGGCAATTCATTTTCTAAAAAGTCTCTGCAAGTTGCGCCATTCAGTCGCCCATACATTCACAGAAAATTGCTTCTGATAATGGCTTTCAATAACTGCGTGCGGATTTTCCGAGGCCCAAACATGGTTGTTATGAAAGTTTGTGATAGCATTTCGGGAGAAGTTTGCCTCGTCCGTGAAGAGTACATATCTTAAGAATTGAGGATTTCCAGCCAAAAACCACTGACACATAGTAATTCGTTGGGGGAAGTCTCGTGGCAAAAGAGCTTGTACCCTTTGAATATGGTATGGATAAAATTGTTGATCGTGGATAATTCTCCAAACTGTGGACTGAGTAGAATTGAGAGCTTCAGCAATTATTCTTGCACTTGTTTCTGGATTTTCCACGAGAGTGTTCATAACAGCTTCTTTCAATTCTGGGGTTCGGACTGCTCGTGGTCTTCCAATAATATCAGCCGCCCTCTTAAAGCTACCTGTTTCTGCCAAACGACTGTGGAGACTGGTAAATGTTGGAGCTGAAGGCAGTACTTGATTAGGAAATCGCTCCTGGTAAATACGTCTTGTTTCGCGCGCATTGCCATCCGCAAGGCCATAAACGAAATGCATTATTGTTTGAATAATCCATTTTTTCAAAATTAGTGTTTTAAAACTTACAGAAACTTCAACAAAACAACAAAACGTTTAACTGTCACATAATATGTAATTACAAAATCTACTTACTTAAACGTCAAATTAATTTCCTAAGCATTCTTGTGAAAAATGCAAAATAATGGTAATAACTTCAACACGCATCGATTATCAAATAAGAGACTTGAAATTTTACAAGACCAAATATCTAGAAAACCGTTGCTTATAGCGACTTGTAACGAGGATAGCTTTTTTACGTAGATATGATAGAGGAATTGATTTTTTCACTGAAAAATGTGCTAGAAGTACGCTAAAAAAAGTTATGAATCTTCAAAAAAGAAAAAGACGTGTAGGTGGCGCCCCTATGAGTAAGAGCAATAAGAACATCAGGTTCGAATTCAACACCTCAAAAACCTCTCAATACCAAATTTCGTTCAATTGAGGACAGTATTTCGAAAGTTATTTAAAAAAAAACAAAAGAAAAACAAAACTTTAACACCCTGTATCTTGGAAACGAAACATTTCCGGACATATATTTATTTGGACAATTCATATTAGAATATTGTGAGGAATCACCTCCTGAAGTTTGTCAGAGTACTTTTGAATCACCCTGTATTATTTAATTTATCAAAGTACCTTACGCACCAACTTTAAAAACAATTGTGTAGATATTCATGAAAACACCTGAATATCATTCAAACCAGTCTTGTTTATATAGACAAACAATAATACATATTACATTTTCGTATTTAGTCTTATTTATTTGTATCGGAATTTTAAGTTCGATTCTTGGGACGAAGAATTTACAATGATTTGTGAATTAAAAATCACAATTCCTGTAAACTCTGTATCAGAATGAGGAATCACAAAAAACTCAGTGCTTTCAGAGAATTCAGTGAAGTCATTTCGTGTGTGCTACTAAAGTTGATACTTCACACAGCAAATAAAAACTGAGCTACTTATGCACGCAAAAAGAAACGCGAAGAAAAAGTTTTCCTTCGACTATTTTTAGTTTGGAATCTTTCCAACTTGCATGAAAACTTCCTTCTCCGTAATCGACAATTTGTAGCTGCACGGAGTGGGGAGTTTGAACTAATGCGATTGTAATTTCATAGTTCCCTATAAAGGGTATCAGATTTTATCGTGTAAATTACCCTTCTTCACAGTTTGTTCTAATTCTATTCGAATCTGAATTGAAGTTCGATAACCAACATTAAGCCTGGAATTGAACACGCGTTGGCATAGTTTTGCTCAAAGAGTGAACGAACAAGAATTTTTGTAAACAATGATCGAGTAATTATGTTTTCCGGCGACCTCGTATTAACGAGTCTGTTAATGTTCACGAAATCGATCGTTAATGACCCCTATTGAAGTTCAATTAATGCATGATCGTGACATATCCAGCCAAACATACACCGAAATCGACCGTAAATAACTTATTAATGGTCGATTTATCTATTAATGCATCATTGTGGTATTGGCTACTAAACATACACGAATTCAAACTCCAAATCATATTACCTTCGCGCTGTCAAATTTATGTATTTTCAAATTCAAATATTAATAATAATAATAATTAATTTTCTCCTGTTAAAAAGTATAAAGTAGAGACTCCAAAATTAAAGTTAAAATTCATCGAGAGGGCAGTCTTTAGTCTTGATTTAAAAACATCGATATTTGGCGCAATTTTGATGGAATCATCGAGCTTATTATAAAGTAGGAAGATTGAATCTGCTTTTCTAAATCTTATACAGGTTAAAAAAAAAACCTAAATGAACATTGTTACAGTGTTTGTGTTTGATGATATCTCTTTTTCTATGACAATTGAAAAAAGCGTCATTTATATAACCATTTCTTGATAAGTAATGAACTCTAGTTTCGTCCCCGAGTAGGTAATGATCCATTACTCAACAGGTTCGAACCAATCACAGTTGAACCAGATTCATTACTCAACACTTTGAAGCCAATCACAGATGAGTATATTCATTACTGTGCAGTTGGGTTTGAATTGTTCCCATTCGCAAGTATGCCTTGAGAATTTAACAACTTCAATCTTGTTCTCAAACGTCATAATAATTGAATTGACAGTTCGTTTTGTAAAATATTATAGTTTCTAACGAAAAACAAGAAGAAAAAGATGGATTCGGAAAGTGACAACGAGTATACCCCACCAGAAATTTGTAGTGCGGCGAAAATAACATATTCAAATCTATTACCAAATAGATCCAGAAAGAAATATGAGACGATATATGCAATTTTCATGGATTGGCGAAAGAAAAATAATGTGAATTCGTTTTCGGAAAATGTACTTCTAGCATATTTTTCCAAATTAGCTGAGAAATATAAATCGTCCTCGTTTTGGATACAATATTCAATGTTAAGAAGTATAGTCCATCCAATATCAATTGCAGAAGCTGTTTCTATAGGGAACAAATGAAAACTCACTTCGCTAGCACGAGCGTATATGCGAAGAAACGGAACGAAAAATAATCTGTACTACTCGTAAACATTTTCCGTCGGCAAACGGTAGATCAAAAGAGGCGATAGTCAACGTGGACTCGAGTGAGGGCTGTCAGTTGTACAACCGATTCGTCTGAACCAATCAAGTCGGACATAATGCTGGCAGGTGTGTCTCTACGATGGGAGGTCATAAATCACGCGTTATATTTGTATTTTAATAGCTATGAAAGATTAAAAACCAGTAGCGTATATGGTTTTGGTGTTTGCCGATCGAAATACGTTTTAGGATATAATAATAACCTACATCAAACAATGAAAGACATTATTTTTCTTTCTTAATGTATTTGTATAAATAAAACCTTGTCTTTAATTTTTTTTCATTTTTCATTATTTATGAAGTATTTTTAAAATCTTAAAATATCTAAATGAAATTAGTTATCTCCGCCACTGCTGCTCACACGATTTCGCCGCAAGACTTTTTTATGCTTCTGCAATTGATATTGGGAAAACTATACCATTCTAATCAACCACGACGTCAACATAGAACGTTAGTCAAAATTACGTGCGTTTTTTAAACGCAAATCCGATGGTTATATACCGAGAAAGGCTCAAACATTCACCCCAGATGAAATAAATTCATTCATAAAAAAAAGCATCTGACGAAATATATCTTGCGACAAAGGTAAGAAATTGATATTTTTTCAAAAGTTCACTTAACAAAATGAGAGAACCTAGTTAGGAACTTGAATAGCTTCATATCACTTTAATTTGCAAGCACCTCGGTAGCACATAGCTTGAGCTCTGGACTTTCAATCCAGTGATCGTGGGTTCGAATCACGCCGGTGAGGTTTTTTTTCCAACCACTGATTTTTAAATTATCAAACTGTTTGAAATTGAATAAAATAACGAAACTTGGAAATATGTTTTATGTATCTTTGGTTGCACTGATCATGGGAATCATGGGAGCCTGTCGTGCGAATGAAATGCACTCTATGAAAATGGGGACTTGGAATATCTTGGATCGGCTATATTATTCACCATACCAAACACCAAAACAAAAATTGTTCGGAAGTTCACCATAACTGAGCCTTTTCGCCATATTTGTATTAAATATATCACGCTACGACCGAGTAATATATTAACTGATTAATTTTTTTGAATCATCAGAAAGGTAAATGCACCAATCAAAGAATTGGAATAAATAAATTCGGAGCCATGGGAAAACAAATCGCAACATTTTTGAAACTTCCAAATCCAGAACTATATACTGGGCATACCTTTCGTAGATCATCTGCCACCCTGCTAGTGGATGCGGGTGGAGACATCACTTCTTTGAAGAGGCATGGAGGGTGGAAGTCAACATCTGTGGCGGAAGGATACATAGATGATTCGATGAAAAATAAAATGAATACTGCAGAAAAAATCTTGGGTTCAATGAAACCGTCTACCAGTACCAGCAACATCTCACAAACATTTATTGCACAGAACACTTCGGAAATGAAAACTGGAAATGTGAATTTGGATAAAGAATCCTCGATACCTTCAGTTATGATTTCCAACTGTTCCAATTTTACTATTAATTTCATTAACAAAAAATGATTTTGTTTATATTATGAAATTTTTCAAAATATAATTATAGATTTTTTCATTCAATAAAAACTTCCTATTGTGCAATTAAATAAATTACACTCTTTCAGGATTTCCTTTACAAATGAATCTTATTTTCAAATAGTCCTGATATAAGTCACAGAAAAAGTATAGTATTCTGCTCGCGAGAAATAGCCATTACTCGCTCAAATGATTTACGACGCTCGCCTTCGGCTCGCGTCGACAAACTTCGTTCTCACGAGTAATGGCCACATTTCTCGCTCGTTGAATAATATACTATTCTGTGCCATTCAGTGACCAATCAGAAAACAGGACGCTGTCAGTTCGAACGCCAAAAGCAGTCTTATAATCTCGGAATTTAATCGGCCTAAATTGTTAATGAACGATATATTGTCAAGTATGAAAAATATTACCCGATATAAATATAGCAAACATTTCTTTTTCAAAATTCTGAATTAATTTACCAGACTTGAAAATAAAATTCAAACATAATTGAACCCAAAATGGAAAATTCCGTAGTTCATATATTTTACTGTAATTCATCATCTAGTTTAACATTTATTGAAATACAGTATTTCCTGCAAATTCAAAGTTCAACCCAAACGGATTGGGTTTCAGTCCGGTATTGCATTTATCAATAGCAAGAACGCTGATTCTGCAAGTCAGCGATATATTTCCTATAAATGAAAGTGTTTGTTTTTTATCGGGCTCTTTAGTTTTATGCTGCTGGTCCACGGTGACACATCTCTTTCCCTTGGTTTTTATTATAATCTAAGTGTTATTTTTATTTACTTGTTATGGTCATTGTTCACTTCACTATTTTTGTATTCACCATTGTGTTATTTTTGCCCTTTTATAATTTTCAATAAACCATAATCGTTTTCACTTCACTTTTTTATTTCACTATACCAGGGTGGTCACAAGTCACAATCACAGAATTAAAATGTTTCAACCTCTCGCAAGCCAAGCAAGTTAATTAGTGGGCACCCTAAACAGATGGGGGCCAGGGTTTCACAGGGTCTTCCAAAGTAGGACATGACATTATGTTTAGAATAAAAAATACGACAAGATGGCGCCTCCACCATAATGTCACGCCCTTCTTTGGAAGACCCTGTGAAACCCTGGCCCCCTAACTGTTTAGGGTGCCCACTAATTAACTTGCTTGGCTTGCGAGAGGTTGAAACATTTTAATTCTGTGATTGTGACTTGTGACCACCCTGGTATAGTGAAATAAAAAAGTGAAGTGAACACTATTATGGTTTATTGAAAATTATAAAAGGGCAAAAATAACACAATGGTGAATACAAAAATAGTGAAGTGAACAATGACCATAACAAGTAAATAAAAATAACACTTACATTATAATAAAAACCAAGGGAAAGAGATGTGTCACCGTGGACCAGCAGCATAAAACTAAAGAGCCCGATAAAAAACAAACACTTTCATTTATAGGAAATATATCGCTGACTTGCAGAATCAGTGTTCTTGCTATTGATAAATGCAATACCGGACTGAAACCCAATCCCTGTTTAATGACTGGCGTTGAACTTTGAATTTGCAGGAAATACTGTATTTCAATAAATGTTAAACTAGATGATGAATTACAGTAAAATATATGAACTACGGATTTTTCCACTTTGGGTTCAATTATGTTTGAATTTTATTTTCAAGTCTGGTAAATTAATTCAGAATTTTGAAAAAGAAATGTTTGCTATATTTATATCGGGTAATATTTTTCATACTTGACAATGTACGTTATTTTGCAACTTTTATCCAGGCGATTTTTGTAACTTTTAAAACAACCTGTGTAATTAATTTTGTGAAAAGAGATCCTCATCTATTTCAAGGCTAGTCTTCGCTTGTTTTGTACGAGTAAAAATCAACACGACAGAGTTGGTATCGCAAGTAGAAATTACAAAGAAATCTAATTCATGAAAGGTGTCCGACACCCGACACCATAAATCATTGTCGATAAAAGCTCGAAAACCACATTTGGAATCGACTGGCACTACCTGCAGTTTTCATGGTAATTGACTTTTTGTCCTAACATAGTTTCACAAAAGGAACAGAAAGAATGACGTTCGACAGTAGAATAAGGATTAATTTGATCGATACATGTATTTTGTGTTTGACATTAGTTCAACACTTTCTCTTGGCGAGAAAACAAATAAGTTAAGGTGTTAGGGCTCTGAGATTTGGATATTTTTATGAATTCAAAGCCAATGTAAAAATATATTGGATGCGGTTGAATGTTACGGATAATCAAATTTTAGATTCCAATCTATAAGTACATTGAAATATGGTATTTTGAATGGCATTCGAATTTTTTGAATGAGTATTGTACTTTTTGAATTATTTTAAATTCCTGGAGATATGTACGAAATCCGACTTTTTTCACTTATAATTGCACGAGAGGTTTGTATTTTATCGGGTAAATTTGGGTTGTTTAATGAGAAACTGTTGCCTAGCAATTAGACGAGAAAAACTATCAACTATTAAAAACGCGACACCGAAGGTGGAGCGTTTTTAGGTTGACAGTTTTTCGAGTCAAATTGCTAAAGGAAACAGTTAGAATTTAAAACACAAATTTACCGATATCAATACAAACATCGAGTGTAATTCGAGGACAATTTAATGAATAAGAAATTTAGAAACATATTAATGCAAACTTTATTTATTTTGGCAACCAACACCACGATAATTGATAAACAAATGAATAAATTTTTCGCTGTAAAAGTTGCAGCTAACTTTTGCCGCTGTCAAACTGACAATTGCACTGTGGCATATGCGATTTTTATACATGAGTTGAATTGTCAAGAAAAGTACCCCCGAATTACATGTCAAAATACTTTCTTCGGACAAAACCGAGAGTAATCCGGTTGAATGGGGCTAATATATCCACCTCGAACAAGCCCCAAGGAATTAACGTGGCAATGAAAAACACCCTGGTAATCGGTTAGATAAAATCATAGCCAATGGGAATATTCTGGAAGACAGTCAAGGGATAGCAAATGCTATGAATTCTCACTATGTTTCAGTAGGTAAGAATTTGGCAAGGGAAATTATACAGGATGGTGAATATACACCTCCACGGAGTAGAATCATATCCCACTCAATATTCCTCTATGCAACAGACCCTATCGAAGTAAAAGGAATTATACTTTCCCTAAAAAATGGTAAATCCCCCGGATTCGACTCCGTGAAGGCTGAAACTCTGAAAACCATAGCAGACAGAATATCGATCCCACTTGCACATATCTTTAATGAAAGCATGCAACAGGGTATATTCCCAACACCTTTCAAAAGAACCATTGTACTTCCGTTATTCAAAAATGGCAACCGTGAAGACATAGTTAACTATAGACCTATCTCCACCATTACAAATTTCTCAAAAATTTTCGAAAAATTACTGAAATTTCGTCTTTGTAAATTTCTGGACAAACATAAGGTTATATCGTGTAACCAATTCGGCTTTAGAGAAGGTGTGTCTACCCAGGATGCTATTCTGCAACTTACCACTCAAATGTACTCCGCCCTAGATAATAGTCAACCATCCCTTTGTGTATTCATAGATCTGTCAAAAGCTTTTGACACTGTAAGCCATAAATTGCTTTTGGAATCACTAGAAAACGTAGGCGTAAGAGGCATATGCTTAGATATCTTCAAAAACTACCTCTCTGATAGACCTCAGTCTGTTAAAATTGATGATAAGCTGAGCATAGAACAGAAAATAGAATATGGCGTACCACAAGGCACAGTCCTTGGTCCAATTTTATTTAATGTATGAATCAATAGCTTGTTTGATACTCACAGCTGTGGTAAGATAACCACATATGCGGATGACACGGCTATATTTTATAGCGACAAAGACTGGATAACATTGAAATCCACAGCCGAAAATGACTTGAAAAGCATAAGGTCTTGGTTCAATAGCAGACTTCTCACCATCAATGCCAAAAAAACATTTTTCCTTCCAATATGCTCGAATAAACCCACCTTACCGACCTATAATACGCTTCATGTCTCAGATGACTTCATTATTGAGTCAACTAACAAATTCAAATATCTCGATATAGTCTTGGATAATCACCTCAAATGGAACTTCCACATCAAATATTTAAATAAAAAACTGCAATTTCTGATATATAAATTTTACAATCTGAGGAATATACTGAATAACAGTGAACTGAAGATGATATATTACGCACTAGCTCAATCTCACATTTCGTATGGAATTATTATCTGGGGCGCTGCTGGTAAAACTTTAATTAACAGTCTCATAATAGTTCAAAAAAACCATAAAAATACATTTAGCAGGACAGAACTTACCCCTCAAACAACCTCTACAGAGAAACTGGATTTTTCGACCCCAGACAATTATTTCTACTTTCTAGTAATATACAACACAAACTCCGAACAGAATTGAAAATAAATTATCATACCCACAATACTCGCAATAGGAATTCCAACTACTTACCACCTAAGATCAATAAAACAATTGGCCAAAGAAACTTCTCGTTCCTAGGTCCTAAACTGTACAGACTCTTACCGTCATTTATACGCGAAATCACAAATGTTCATCGTTATAAGAAAGAAGTGAAAAGCTACATACTCACACTACCTCGAGAAATTATCCATCAAATGATAGACAACCCAGGTACACAATGATAAGAATTAGGTTCTATTCATATCGCCTACTTGAGCATGATCCTTTTTTAAATCTAATAAGTACTTCATAATAACCGTACACTGACAATCGTACTATGTTAAATCCAAGTTCATACCTCACTATGGACCTTTAAAGATCTTCGTATGCCACATTGCAATGCGACAATCATTGTAATTAAATTCAAGTTTTAACTTAAAAGTAATTGCATAATTGCAACTGTGTTATATTCTACTTCTGTGTTCTACATATATATACTATCTCTCAATGCCAATGATAATATTCCTCTAACATCCCTCTCATCCTACTCTGAACCACCACATCTGCCCCATCTTATTAACTTCTTCACTCATAAACTGTTTTTGTATAATTACTGTACTTCCTTATCTAATGTAAATACAATTCCCAAAAATATTGTCACCGCACTCTTAGTCGACACTCATAAAATTCAAGAGTGTACTTATTATATAATATATATTAGTCTCAATTGTTCTATTGCTCTTGAAACATATAAGAATGTATTTAAAAGTGTATTCTATTATATAAACTATACTAGACCCTACTGTATAAAATATATTCAAATGTATTAATTTAATTTAATTTAGTTTCAACCCGCACAAGAATTTTTAAATTCTTTTTGGGTATCTCATTTATTGTACAATCTCTCTATGTATTACTATGAAAATTGTCCTCTGTACAATAAAATTACTATTACTAAATTACTAAATTACTAAATTACTAAATTACTAAATTACTAAATTACTAAATTACTAAATTACTAAATTACTAAATTACTAAATTACTAAATTACTAAATTACTAAATTACTAAAATTACTAAATTACTAAATTACTAAATTACTAAATTACTAAATTACTAAATTACTAAATTACTAAATTACTAAATTACTAAATTACTAAATTACTAAATTACTAAATTACTAAATTACTAAATTACTAAATTACTAAATTACTAAATTACTAAATTACTAAATTACTAAATTACTAAATTACTAAATTACTAAATTACTAAATTACTAAATTACTAAATTACTAAATTACTAAATTACTAAATTACTAAATTACTAAATTACTAAATTACTAAATTACTAAATTACTAAATTACTAAATTACTAAATTACTAAATTACTAAATTACTAAATTACTAAATTACTAAATTACTAAATTACTAAATTACTAAATTACTAAATTACTAAATTACTAAATTACTAAATTACTAAATTACTAAATTACTAAATTACTAAATTACTAAATTACTAAATTACTAAATTACTAAATTACTAAATTACTAAATTACTAAATTACTAAATTACTAAATTACTAAATTACTAAATTACTAAATTACTAAATTACTAAATTACTAATTACGAATTTATTAACCAAAATGTGTAGTCACTCATAGATATTTAATCGGAAATCTATGAACACTCTTTGTATGATTGGATTTTGTATGAACTTCAAAACTAGTCTCATGTGAAAGATGGAAGTTTTTGGAACGAAGTTCCTTTACGCGACTTGCGGTAGGTGTTGACTGATAGAAAAAGCGTTACGCCCCCCCCCCCCATGCGACTTTCTCGCTCTCTCTCTCTCTGTGTGTATCTCTTTTTATTTTATACGAGTCTGTGTGACAAGCATCTAGCCCTTGCTCATACGATTCCGAAGGTGTACGAAACCATCCGAACTGCTGTTCTGCTTGCGGGACATTTAAAATGATACATGAGCGGTAGGATATTTATGCGAATACAAGCCGAATATTAGCGTTGAGTGATAATACGTGGAAGATTGAAAAATGAAACATTCTCAATTGAATATTGATACAAAGATTTTTCTGTGAATTTAAAAATCCACGATTAAAATGAAGTTATTTTTTGTGAATGTCTGACAGAAAACAACTACTTCCCCGGCTAAAGCCACGCTGGACATTGAACTACATCTGATAGATATTCTGAAAAGGCTTTAACTCAAAAGAAAAAATCTGAAATTGAAAATTTGCATTTTCATTCAGATAGTTATTCGATTTTCTATTCCAGTCTTAATTAAGAACCCATAAAGATGAATGAGGCAAAGAAGAATGTTTTCCAGAAATCATTCGTAACATTGACGCGGGAGAGACATCGCATTCACTAGGTCTTCAATACATTTTTGTCGACGAAAATCTATTTCACGCTTCCACGATCATCAGGAAGACCGGAAGAAATGGGAAACACCTTTTCAAGAAGCAATCTCACTTTGCAAAGATGGAAAAACTTAGAATTATTTCTTTTGGAGAGACACTTTGAAATTAGTGTTTTCTGACATTAAAACCTGTCATGGGGTATGATAGATTGACGATGGAAAGATAGTGACTAAAGTTTATCTTTCAGTCGCAGATGATTCCACATCTGATTTTATGAACATCCTGTTTATATTTTCAACAAATCAATCTATCATACCCCATGACAGGTTTTAATGTCAGAAAACACTAATTTCAAAGTGTCTCTCAAAAAAAGATTCTAACTTTGAACATCCTGTTCCCATTTCTTCCGGTCTTCGATGATCGTGAAGCGTGAAATAGATTTTCGTCGACAAAATTATTGAAACCTAGGTCGATGTTCTCCTCGTCAATACGAATGATTTCTGTAGTACTCTTTTGGAAAACATTCTTCTTTGCCTCATTCATCTTTATGAGTTCTTAATTAAGACTGGAATAGAAAATCGAATAACTATCTGAATGCAAATTTTCAATTTCAGATTTTTCTTTGAGTTAGGCCTTTCAGAATATCTATCAGATGATTCAATTCCAGCGTGCTTTAGCCGAAGTAGTTTTCTGTCAGACATTCACAAATAACTTCATTTAATCGTGATTTAAATTCACAGAAAAATCTTTGTATCAATATTCAATTGAGAATGTTTCATTTTTCAACATGAATACCCCAGAAGAGGTTATCTTGACGATGGAAGATAGTGACTAAAGTTTATCTTTCAGTCGCAGATGATTCCACATCTGATTTTATGAACATCCTGTTTATATTTTCAACAAATCAACGTGGAAGATATTTTCGTTTTTTCATATTTCTATATAACGCGTGTTTAGATGATCATATGCTTTTCTGGACATAATTTCTTATGTTTTTTGTATGCCGAAGTTGGATTAATGGTTTACATTGAATACGTGTCAATTTGATATAATATAACAAATAGTGTTATCAGGAATAAAATACATTTTACTGAGGCGGTTTCAAAAAAGGATAGGTATATAGGTATAGTATTGCATGGTATAATGACAATTGAATGTGATGGAATAAAAAAAGTCAACTTTCAAAAAAATATTGAGAAAAAAAAACACAAAACGGTGGATATGTTATGGGCAAGGTGAATATTTGGGCATTATTTATAATGCCCGGGCAATTCAAAAAGTGCCTAAAGGGATATGACAAAATGATAAATTATATAGAAAATTCCACACCAGTAATTTTTAACCAATCAAATTGGGTTTTTTGACAGATCACCATAGCAACGTATGTATTTTAGTGGATTTTTTTTCTCTTGGATACCCAACAGCGAATTATATCGGAAATTTTTTGACGTTTTAATGACAGAATAATATATTTTTTTATTGGTGCCCCTTTTTACTCATTTAAAGCACGCCTCAGCGTGTTTAAATCGAACTTTAAAAAACGCGCGTTTTTTAAAGTTACCATGACAACATCAACAAATCGAGAAACGTGAAGGCTAAATGACAAATTTTTGATTATTGATCTGACAGGAGTACCTTGTAACGTCAAATAAAATATTACTAACAATTCGTTCATTTATATATGCTCCTCCATCCATTTGATGAACTTTTCATATTCTTTTTTATATATATCACTGGATTTTCGCGGTATTGACCGCGATTCTGCCTCACTATTCAAAAAATCCATACTAGAATAATTCATTTTTGAGCTCTGGTGACAACAAATATTGATCTTTCATAACAAATTGCAAATGAATATCTGTTTTTCTCATTTCCATGACAACGAAAGGTATACTGATGTCACATCACGAATTCAACGTTCTTGCATTATTAGTTCTTATTTCTATTTTTTATAGTAATAATACCAGTATATATGATTTCAAAGTGCACCAATAAAAAAAAATAACGTAAAGTATTCGTGGATAACTGGTCTTAAAAACACTTGCTCTATTTCGAGCACTCCGGCTGCGCCGTCGTGCTCGAAAAATCGCGCGTGTTTTAAAGCCCTTTTTATCCACTTATACTTTAATATACTATTTTGACAATACTTTCTTTATTTAATTTTGATACATCTCAATTACATATTTAAAATGTTTTCTATATTCTTCGGACACCTCCTTTCTTCTTAAAGGCGAAAAAGCTGGACTTAGACACTATTTTATTCAACATTTTTCCATTTAGCACTTTCAATATTGAGTAGTTTAGAAGCAAATATTCCTGAACAATTCGAAACAAATTTTCTTCCTTCAAATAGAAACCACAATCTTCTATTAATGCGGGTAAATAAGACATAGTACGATGACTCATCATTACATCAGACAATTTTATGCATATTTTACATACAGCATGATTTTCAAATCGATACATTAAAAAAAAAAGTTTGCGTTCGTTTTGACTGCACAATATCCTTTTTACTACAAAACACGAGTTTTTGCTGACGTTTTGTACAGCCCCTTATGATGTACGCTGACGCTGGTTATGAATGCAATAAAGCGCGTATAGAAAATTAATTCATGAAAACGCAAAAAAAGCAATTTTCTACCACTTGCAATTACTCAAAACTTATGTATAATTGAAAAATTAACTATGTTCAATCTTAAAATGTCATTTCCATGCAACTACAACAAGTAGAAATCAACAATTTATAGGCTAAAATCGCTGCCGAAACTGTGACGCAAATTAAATCTTTTTATGAAAAACCGTTGAAATTATAAATGAGTAAAAATCAACAATTTATAGGCTAAGAATTCATTGGTGACGAAAGTGACGAAACTAAACCTGTTCATGTACCTATATAAAAAACTAATAATTTTATTATTTTCTACCACTTGTAGTATAACTCAAAGTTGATATAAAATGGAAGAATATAATATGTTACATTCTAAACTGGTATTTTCATGCAACTGCAATAGGTAGAAATTAAGAATTTATAGGCTAGGAATTTATTGGTGCCAAAACTGCGACGCAAACTAAATTTGTTCATGAACCTATATGAAAATCAAATAAATAGAGAATTCTCAACTATTCTTTGTTTGTTGTAGTCAAAAAAATTATAAAAAGAATCAGCTTTTCGTTTTTAATTCGTAGCTATGAAATGACAAAATATTCAAATAATAATAATAATCAATTATTTATATCGTTTTGACTATTGTAATTATTGTTTATACGAAAAACGCAATTATTATAAACTATAGCAGGAGGTTGATTGAAAGCGGTGGCTCGCTCTTGCTTTAGAGCCTCATGACTTGACTTTACAGAAGTTGAAACAGACCTCATTGCATCAATTATTTCCTGATGGTGACTCGCATCTATCTGCAGATATGATTTTATTGAGTGACTACTTCCATGTCCTGTGATTTTAATTAATTGCTGTTCACCAATTCCTGTTTTGGATTAAGTTGAACCAGCAGTGGCTCTTGCAGAGTGATTTGTTATTTTGACTTTTTTGACGTCAATTCCAATTAATGATGCCGCCGATTTGAACCAGAAAGAGACCGTATTTTGTCCAGCCAGACTGTTCTTGTACCAACCTTTGGAGTTGAGGTGCTGCCAGTTTGGATCCGGAGTTAAAAATAAACGGTTGGTTTTGATGAGGCGATCTCGCTTGTTTGTTAACTTTTTGAAAAGTCTAACTGGGCATATTTCTTCATTGAGTATATTTGGTGCTGACCACTTACTGTCAGCCATTTTTTGGGGCCCCCTTGGGTAGTTTTAGAGAAAACTGAATTATATTCAATGCGACTTATTGGTTTTCCTTGATTATCAATTTCCTCCACAAAATATTCTATGCATGCTGCAGTTCCTTCATTCCCTCTCCAGGCCAATTCATGAGCAGCGATGTAGAAAAACTTTTTTTGCAATCCCTCTAATGAAAATTAAGAAACCTTTCATCATGGAAAAAAATCATTTTTATGTGTACTTTGCATGTGCCAAAATTGAAGAAAAAAGCCCAAGCGGTTTCAGAGATATTGGGGTAGAACTGATTTTTTTGTTAAATTTCAACATCCTGTATCTCAGAAATAAAGCGATTGCGATGTTCATGTGAATAATTTTTCTTAAAATCATCCAAGGATCATCGCCCTTTAGGATCAGCATTATGGAACACCCTGTATACATTACAGAGAGACAATATGCTCAGCGTCAAAAAGAAAGAGAAAAAAAGAGCGTAAAGAACTTTGTGCCGGACGGGGATTCCAAGACCGCACACGAGTTTTTTCTTCATTTCATGTGCTTTGGATTTTTTTAAGCAGCTCTTAGTAGCGAGGAACATCAACTGACTAGTCCGGTTATATAAAAATTGGGGACATTTTTCGTTCCCGTGCAATTTCAAGCGGGCGTTAGACTACAAGTGGAAAATCGCGTTTATCTCCCTAACGACATGATTTATCGCAAAATTTATAGGCAACATTTTTGTAGATAAAATAACGAGCTACTTTTATGTGAGGCATTTTTTCATATCTCTAATACTTCTGGAGTTGTAGCTCAGAATATGAAAATGTTGAGATTTTTTTTAATTTTTAGTGCAGTAGCATGGTAAATAATTGCTTAATACAATTAACTACCTGAATTTTAGCTGTTTTCAAAATTTTGTTGAGCCAATATCTCTATTGATTGGATTACAAGTTCGTGTAAAAAGAAATGTTGAAAATGTGATTTTATGGACATTTTATGTATTAAAAAACTAACCTGTCATTTTTGGCGACTCTTCCATTTTCTTTACTGGCTTCAAGGATGTAACAGGATGGCTATGAAACCGCTCAGGAAGATCTGACCTTCGGCAGGACTTGCAGGGCTCGGGAAGTTTGGTCGATACAGCGTCGTTTCCAGCGGCTCCTAGAACCTTCACAGCCGAAATCTTTCTACGGGGTACCTTCGAGGTTTTATTATTATTACTATCACAGCATTTCACAGCTTTCACGGTTTTCTTCGAATCGGTGGGTTTCAACTTGGCTTTTTGTTTTTTCGGGAGTTTGGAACTTCTCGTGCTCTCTTCGTCTTCCCAGCTGTCTTCGGGATCGGATACTCCCTTCTTTTTCTAATACAGAAATATGGAATTTACTTATTTGTTTTATTTTTTATATTGATTATTGAGCGATACAGTGAATGATGATAAACCAAACTTGTAGATGGCCCCAATTATTTCACCTAAAATTCAGTAATATGACTAAATAGAAAAAGTTATTAAAAATATGTTGAACATCATTGAAACAAAATTGATTACTAATGGTTTTCTACTATTGATAGTTTCCCTGATGATGGAAATAAACATTACCGAAAGCTTGAATTAACTATTTTCAAAATTTACACGCAAGTTTGTTCCTAGTGAATTTGAAAATTGATACAGAAGGAGGTTGTATGCACTTGTAAGATTTTTGTTAATAAATATAGATGTGAAGTAAAAATATATTCATTGTCGTAGGCGAATCATGTTTCTTGATTCACGTTTTCTTCGTTGCAATCTTGACATGTCCGGATCAGATCATAATTTCTACAAATGTAATGTTTCATAAAATGAGTTCATCTTCTACATTTACTTTGTATAAATTCTGACAAAATTTCCCCTGAAGATGGTCGTTTGACCGGAAACGTTTGGTAATTGCATATAAAAAATATTTTTGTGCACTATAGCCTGAAGGCTGATTCGCCTACGACAATAAATATATTTTTACTTCGCAATCTATATTTATTAACAAACATTTGAAAATTTCCTATTTAATTGAAATCTACATATTAAAAAAATTGCACAAGCAACCCCTTTACCACACTTACTCATTTCACTATATGCGCATTTCTATAACTAAGTTATCATCATCAGTAGGTTAGCTACACTAAATACATCGTAAATTTTTTTTACAATTTATACCTGGTGTTTCTAATTGGGTTATTTTATACTAATTACTGTTCCTCAAGACGCTAATGGGATCTTGATGGTTCTATGGGGATGAAAGAGAAACAAAGATCCATTATCTTCATTAAGGACATTTTTATTATGGTATTTGTGGATAACTATACTCTCCAGGCAGTCTAACTTTCTAGTGTCGTTGACCAATTTGATCATTTTCAAATTATGAATATTAATTTTGTGACCGGATTCAATCATATGGTCCGCCAGATTTGACTTTTTCTCCCTCCGGTAGGTAGCCTATTAGATATTGAACGTTTTGTCTGACCGTAATAGACTTTGTCACAATGTTGAAAACTAATTTAATAAATTCCCGACTATCTAATATGCCAGTTTTGTCCTTCGGGTTTCCTAATAACGTTTGTAAGTTATTTCTATTGCTATACACTGCTGGGAGATTTATATACCGGAATATAGTGTTGAGACCTCTCGTGAGGTTTGGATGGAGAGGGATTCTCACGAATCTTTTGCTTTCCATCGTTTTTCTCAGAGTGGTTTCATTCAATAAACGTGTGAAACACTTCTTTCTCAAAAGATTAGCAATAACGTCCAGTGTATATCCATTAATTATTGCTATTTCCTTGATCTTTTTGATTTCATTTTGAAAACGATCAGAAAGTTTACGGCTCTGTGTGTTAGAAAATTGAAACTAGCCATTTTGTGTTGAATTTGGTGTTTTGAATCGGCTGGGATGAACCTGTTCGTGTGGGTGGGCTTTCTGTAGATGTCTTTCCCCAACGCTGTTTATTTCTGATCACCAGAGTGCCAAGGAAAGGTAATCGTCCGTCAACTTTAATTTCTACCGTGAAGTTAATTCGTTCGACCACTTTGCCATAACCCCATAAGTACAGAAAAATTTTAAAACATAAGAAAAAACAAGTTATTAATAAATATGAACTCTATGGCCAGAAAACATAATTCACTGGGAATGGAAATAAATTTTGAAAACAAATACTCGACCCAACTGATAAACAAGGGCACGTTAAAAATAGATAGCCCGGGAATGCATATAAAAAAACAGGCGCCCTTTCACAACGGAGCTATTAACAAATCGTCACCCTCCTAATTACGCACCTCTAAGGAATTTTATATAGTAAATAAAGAAACTATAAATTATAGGTTTTGACAGCTCGCTAAGTGCGATACGACCACAAAAGAGATAAATCATTCTTTTTCACACGCTTTATATTAGCTTCACTCGTATGTTTGTTTGTAACCGACTCCTTTGGGCGCGATTTTGACCCACTTCCAGACGTCCGAATGATTTGAAATTTCGCAGGTGTACATAACTCCGGTGACAATGCATTAAGAAATTTTTGTGTGAAAAAAACAAAATGGCGGCTCCAATATGGCGTACGAGTTTTGTGATTATGGTCCGATTCGCTTCAAAATTGGTATCTGATGGTTTTCGTTGTCGGAGATTATGATTCTTCTGTCAAAATTGAAAAATTCAAGATGGCGGCTCCAAAATGGTGGACGAGTTTTTGATTATGGTCTGATTCTATTCAAAATTGGTATGTGGGGGTTTTTGGGGTCAAATATTATGATTCTTTTGTAAAAATCGAAAAATTCAAGATGGCGGCTTCAAAATGGCGGTCGAGTTTTTGTTGGTGATTCTATTCAAAATTGGTATGGGGGGGTTTTTGGGGTCGGAGATTATGATTATTTTGTCAAAATTGAAGGATACAAGATGGCGGCTCCGAAATGGCCGCGAGTTTTGTGATTATGATCCGATTCTATTCAATACTGGAGAATAATAGTCCAAAAAAATTAATAATAAAAATAATAGTTTGAAAAACTAAAAACACGCGTTAATAGAAAACGAAACTAAAAAGTTGAAAATAAATAATAGTTTAAAAAAACTAAAAAACACGCTTTTATAGAAAACCAGAGTAAAGAAATAGAAAATAACAAAAAAAATTATTTTATTTAAAAAATAGCGTGGGGTGCATGGTATCAATAATTATATTACTGTTCAATATGCCAAAATAATTATATGTCCATCAGTTCTCTTCGTTTAGGCTATTTTTTTCCTGCTTCAATATTGTATTACATCTATGTAAATATATATGTATGTATATGTGGAATGTATCTATGTATATGTATGTGTGCATTCCTTATATGTATGTGTCTTATTAAAAATTATAATACTTTGTTATGTTGTAGTGTCGCATGAATGAATGAATGGGATATGACACGGACAGCGAAATCTTTTTGTTCTTTCTCTTTATTTGTTTGTGTCATTTTAGTACTATTACTTAAATTATTATGTAAATTATTATTAGGATTTAATGAAATATATATTATTATTATTATTATTATTATTATTATTATTATTATTATTATTATTATTATTATTATTATTATTATTATTATTATTATTATTATTATTATTATTATTATTATTATTATTATTATTATTTTCGTTTTTAAACACTACCAGTCAGGCCCTTACTTCCGAAGCTCCGACCCATTCGGAAGGGCGCTGAGTTACATAAACCAATGACCTCTCCCCACACCCGTGAGGTGAGAGATCATTGGGTCCGAGAATCATGTGTCCTGAGCAAACGTAACGATCCGAGAATGACTGCCTTCTGCATGCGGCCGGCTAGAGATTCTGCCGATTTACGGCATGCCGGTATAATTTCCAGGTTTGAGAGTAGCGTAGGCATCATTCCACCAAGGGCCCCTATAATCAGAACCACTATCTTTACAGAATGGTCTGGATAGAGTCTGCGGAGAGTAGATCTCGATACTTCGTCCGTTTCTCGTCCTCTTTTCGCACGATATTCGTCTCGCCCGGAGCCGAAAACTCTATGACGTATATCGTTTTCTGCTCGCGGTCGAAGAGGACTACATCAGGCTTGTTGGCTTGTATTTGCCTGAGGGTGGGGAATGAGTAGTTCCAATAAATTCGGCACTTCTCATTCTCCACAACGGACTCAATATCCCCCGGAGCGTAGGGCAGCACCGGTGTCTCATCAATACCGTACGAGTGTCGTAAATGATAATACAGCACTCGTAACGCCGCGTTATGACGATGGATATAGGCTGAGACCGCATATACTGTACATGCTGACAGCAAGTGCATGATGGTCTCAGGCGCTCCACGGCAGGCCCTGCATCTTGTGTCAGGGACCTCTATACCCATCACGCGGCTTCGGTAGACGAGAGTGTTGAAAACACCGTCCTGGCAAGCCATGATGAATCCCTCAGTCTCCGACTTGAGTCCACCTGACCTAAGGAATGCAAAGGTCAGCCTTTCGGATAAGCCGTGGTCTTCAATGTGTTTGTAGAAGATTCCATGCATCGGCTTATCCTTGTGGAGCTGCAGATGTACAGTATTCTCTGCAGCTTTTATGTGGACTCTCCGTCGAGCGGGCTCCAACTCGGTGACAGAGTCTTGGATATCCCGCTCGGTGTCGAATACAAGACCGAGTTCATCGGCTGCACGGATTGCTGCCTTAAAAAGAAACGCTCCTTTCCCTGCGATCTCATGGTCTTTGACCATGCAGAGAAGGGGATCCAAGCTCCTGATGACTTTACAGGCTCCATCCAGCACCATCCTGTTGTGTAGACACTCCAAACTCAAAGTCCACGGCCTCCTTGTTTTCGGGGGAGGTACAACCGTGGAACGGACGATTTCGGATGCAAACTACGATGTAGGTTCATCATTTTGCGAGTCTTTACGTCGATTGCACGCAGCTCTTCCAGGGTCCACTTCATGACCCCAAAGGAGTAGATTAGTATTGGAACGGCAAGCATGTTGGTGGCAGAAACTTTGTTCATGCCCGACAGTTCTGATGACCAGATCTGCCGGAGTTTCTGCTGATACTTGCCGCGGAGAGCGTTTTTTACCGCCACTTCCTCTTGGGTGCAACGTTGTTGCACTCCTAGGTATACGCCTCTCCGGCATCCAGATGGCGGAGGATGCTTCCATCTACCAGCTGCGCGTCCTCTCCGTAATCCTCGCATCGTCCTCTTCTGAGATGAACCAGTGCACATTTATCCATCCCGAATTCCATACCGATAGCATGCGTGTACTCTTGCACCACCCTCAGAGATTGCTGCAGATCTCCCTCACCCGAGGCATAAAGCTTCAGGTCATCCATATAAAATAAATGGGTGACCTTATGCCTTCGGTCTCCGGGGGTGCCACAGTTGTAACCACGAGTTTTTCTGAGTGCAACGGATAATGGCATAAGTGAGATGCAAAAAAGGAGGGGGCTGAGGGAATCCCCTTGGAACACACCTCTCCTGAAGATAACCTGCTCCGTTTGGACTTTGGCTCCACCTGATGTTATGGTGAAGCGAGTCCTCCAGAGTGGTATCAACTGTTCAATGCATCTCACTATTTGATCGGGTACCGCAAGGCATCTGAGCAAATGCAAGATCAACTCATGCGATGTTGAGTCAAATGCCTTGCGGTAATCGATCCAGGCCATCGAAAGGTTGCGCTTATACTGCACGGAGTCCTGCGTGATACATCTATCGATCAGCAGGTTCTCCTTGCAGCCAGCAACACCTTTCTTTGACCCTTTCTGCTCATATATCCGTTCGTACACCGTGTCAACTGCGAGGAGTATTCGCGTGTACAAAATGCGCGTAAATAATTTGTAACACGTGTTCAAGCATGTTATCGGTTTGTAATTATTATTATTATTATTATTATTATTATCATTATTATTATTATATTATTATTATTATTATTATTATTATTATTATTATTATTATTATTATTATTATTATTATTATTATTATTATTATTATTATTATTATTATTATTATTATTATTATTATTATTATTATTATTATTATTATTATTATTATTATTATTATTATTATTATTATTATTATTATTATTATTATTATTATTATTATTATTATTATTATTATTATTATTATTATTATTATTATTATTATTATTATTATTATTATTATTATTATTATTATTATTATTATGTTTTAAAAACTACCAGTCAGGCCCTTACTTCCGAAGCTCCGACCCATTCGGAAGGGCGCGCTGGTTACATAAACCAATGACCTCTCCCCACACCCGTGAGGTGAGAGATCATTGGGTCCGTGAATCATGTGTCCTGAGCAGACGTAACGATCCGAGAATGACTGCCTTCTGCATGCGGCCGGCTAGAGATTCTGCCGATTTACGGCATGCCGGTATAATTTCCAGGTTTGAGAGTAGCGTTGGCATCATTCCACCAAGGGCCCCTATAATCAGAACCACTATCTTTACAGAATGGTCTGGATAGAGTCTGCGGAGCTCGAAGAGTAAATCTCGATACTTCGTCCGTTTCTCGTCCTCTTTTCGCACGATATTATTATTATTATTATTATTATATAGTACATTACACAACTAGGGCAGTAAAGTAAGAAATGTCTCAGATCACAGGTAATTGATGGCCAAAGCGATACCATGCACCCCACGCTTTTTTTTAAATAAAACATAATTTTTTTCATTTTTTTTAGTCTGGTTTTCTATAAAAGCATGTTTTTTAGTTTTTTTAAACTATTATTTATTTTATACATTATTTCGGCTACAGTAATGAGCCATGAATTACTAAGAAGGTGATTTATTATGACAAGTAGAAGATACCTAATGTTAGGAATGTGACCCCGCGAGCCAACAAAGAACAATACATGGAAGGGGATATCATATAAAACGCGACCACGCGAACTAACAATGATGATTCGGTCAACAGAAGTCGTTTAAGTAACATGTCGGCTCATAGGTGTTTGAACATGCATTCGATCAACATGTAGTGCAGGAAGATGAGAAGTACTCAGCTTTCACATAGAAATCATATAACAATTTAACATATAGAAGTGCGGTAGCTATTAACCAAGTAACAGCTCTTGACTAGACAGTCATCAGTCATGAGTTCATTGACAAGTAATCATCTTGCAGTGAAATTGCGAAATTATTAAGAAAGATAATTCCAATCAAGTCAAACAGGAACTTCACGAGTAATGAATTCATGAAGTGAATCCTCAGTTCAACAGAATTAACTATTAATAAAAGTTATGTTATCATTGCTTCAAGAACGAGATAAGACACCGAAAACCTCTAACCGATAGTTCATGCTCTCATAGAAAAACATTACCAAGACTCTAATATACAGTGCGATATAAAAGTACATAAACAACTTTCGCGGAAATAAATAAAATAGTAATACAACTAAACTAATATCGTGTAAAAACAAATATATTTTTCTGGATTTATGTTTGGGCAAATTGAATCAATTATTATTTTGATGTTTTCAAATGTATCTCCATATTTTTATGTTCCCATATTTTCAAATAATATTTATCAACAGTCTAGTTAACAATTGATGGCATTTCTACTTATATTCAGTCCATTTGACTTTGAGAATGCCAAAAACTGACCTAATGTAAAATCTCAACTGTTCTTTGACTAGTTTATCATTTTACCAGTATATATAACTGATGAAAATGCTGTGTAACTATTATAGAATATATATGTATATTCTGATGCTTTTCCAAGTGCAATATTTGACAATCTTTCTGAGATCGGTACGTGCTTCTATCTAAACGCCCCACATCCCCTGTATTGAGAGAAAGGGATATTTCTTGAAGCCGCGCTCGAGAAACAATCTCGGTTCGACCATCCTCAGACAGTCGATGCTCTTATTACTCAAGTTATCAACCTAACAACAAAGGAGTGATCAAGTGAAGTGATCTATTCATAATATTTGAAAATTCCTTAGCGTTTATTGGCCAGTGGCGTAAAAATGGCTGATCAGTTGTGGGGTCATCAGGTTCTCCAACTGTCCCCAGTCATAACAATGTTGTTGCAGGTGTGGTGTGTTGATTCATAACACCCTGTATATGGCCACAGACGTAACAACTGAATTCATGGATGTTAGGAAAGTTTTGATATTTCGTGTCAAAAATAAAAAACACATCATCCACATACATGACCAAGATTTTTGGGAAATATTGACTTTGAAGTTTCAGATTCGTTTCGAATTCACTCATAAAAAGATTTGCCATGAATGGTGATAGACAATTGACCATGGCAGTACCTTCCTTCTGTTGGTAGAATTTATCTTGGAATATGAAATAGTTTTGATCCATGCGTAAGGATGTCAATTTCAAAAATTCTTCGACTCTCCAAACTTGTTCGACTCCAAAAGTTATTTCAAGTACTGCAGGGTTTCAGGAATAGGTACACTTGGAAACAGAGAGCTTACATCGAACGAAACCGAAATCTCACCTTCCACCAAAGTTAAGTTTTTTATTTTATCGATGAACTCATGAGAATTCTTGATAGAGAAACTATTTGGCTGGATAGGTAAACTATTGAACCCACACGAACAGGTTCATCCCAGCCGATTCAAAACACCACATTCAACACTAAATGACTGGTTTCAATTTTCTAATACACAGAGCCGTAAACTTCCCATTGAATGCTGATCGTTTCCAAAATGAAATCAAAAAGATCAAGGAAATAGCAATAATCAATGGATATACACCAGACATTATTGATATTATCTTGAGGAAGAAGCGTTTCACACGTTCAGTGGATGAAACTACGACTCTGAGAAAAACGACGGAAAGCAAAAGATTCATGAGTATCCCTCTTCCTCCAAACCTCACGAGAGGTCTCAACAATATATTCCGGTATGTTACTCTCCAAGCAGTTTATAGCAATAGAAATAACTTGCAAACGTTATTAGGAACCCCGAAGGACAAAACTGAAATATTAGAAGTCGGGAATTTATAAAATTGAAGTTTTTGGAGCTGTGTGCACGTAATGAAATAGCAGGAGTGGAAGAATTTTGTATTTCGTGCAAGATTACTTTTGTTTTTAAAATCGTAGCAGAGCGCTTTCGACTATACCAACACAGACTGACCATGTAATATCGAACTTTTCAAGTCATCCACATCAACACAAAATGGCTGCTTTCAATTGCTATATACACAGACTTTTAAACATACCTCTCTCTACAGTTGATTACCTAGCAGAGATTAACACTTTGGAACAAATAGCTTCTAACAACAACTATAACCCTAACTTGATTAATTCTCTCATTCAGAAAATTAAAAACAAAAAAGAATTAAATTCAGCCTCTCCAAAAACTGAACCAATAAAATGTATTTCCCTTCCTTTCGTAAATGATCACATTTTAAATAAAATTGCAGGTTGCATAACCAAAAATTGTAAGGAAAATGTCAAAGTTGCCTTCAAAATAACGAACAACTTAAGTAGACCTCTTGTCAACAGTAAAGATAAAATTGATGAACTTTCTTAAAGTAGTATTTACAAACTAAATTGCGAAGATTGTATAGAGACATATATCGGTAGGACTTGTAGACCTTTGAAAGTTCGAATAACCGAACACCTTAACAAAAATAAAAAATCAGCCTTTGGTCATCATCTCAGATTCAATAAACACAATTTCAGCCCGAATAGAAATTCAAAAAGAATAACACTAAGTTAGACTTCATGGAAGATCTTTCCATTAACAAAGAATTGAAATACAATTTCCTTTGTCTGAATTCACAAGTCAATTTAAATAGATCTTTTATTCCAGTTCATAGACGTCTGCAATAAATAAATAAAATAATTTCAATGTCATTTAATCAAGCTATTCTTTCTCTATGATGATTCAGTTCAGAAACACTATAGCATTTTGTTCCTAGCCAACTTCCACTCTGAGAACTCTTTTCCACTCTAGAGTCACTCTTCTTCACTTCAAAATGGAATAGAACGCCATCTGCGTTTGCCACTTTCTGGCTAATATATTTCTACGGTTCTAAGCCATGTGTCACTCTTGTCAATGTCAACATCAACATATACTTCCTTCTTCACTTCAACATTGACTTCCATGAAACCATGTGGAATATAATTTTAAAATAATGGATTACACCAATTTATAACACATGAGTGTTTTTTAAGAAATGTTTCAACATGTTATATGTACTTAAGGTTTTTACCTATTTTATACAAACTGGAAACAGTTTTGATGGACTCTTGTAACCTGACGAGTAAGTAACCTGAAAATCTTTATCATTCAAAATGTCAAAATATTTTATATAAAATTTCATCTAGGTATTACTTACTTGCAGGTAAGCACTGAAGATTACTATTATATAGTCGAAAGCGCTCTGCTACGATTTTAAAAATAAAAATAATTTCGCACGAAATACAAAATTCTTTCACTTCTGCTATTTATTAAATTAGTTGTCGAAATTGTGACTAAGTCTATTACGGTCAGACAAAACGTTCAATATCCAAAAGGTTCCACGAACATTTGGCTCATGCTACCTACCGGAGGGAGAAAAAATCAAGTGTGGTGGACCATATGATCGAATCTTGTCACAAAATTAATATTCATAATTTGAAAATGATCAAATTGGTCAACGACACTAGAAAGTTAGACTGCCTGGAGAGTGTAGTTATCTACAAATACCTTAATAAAAATTTACTCAATGAAGATAATGGGCCTATGTATTCCAGTTTGTTTTCTTTGGTCCGAACCATCAAGATCCCATTAGCGACTTGAGGAACAGTAATTAGTATAAAATAAGCCAATCAGAAACACCAGGTATAAATTGTAAGAAAATGTGACAATGTGACAATTTACTTGTGTGTAGTTAACCTACTGATGATGATAACTTAGTTATCGAAATGCGCATATAGGTGAGTAAGTGTGGTGAAGGGGTTACTTGTGTAATTTTTTTATTGTGTGACACCACAGCGTCTAGCCAGTCTCCATCTACATTGTATCTCAGTAATGCATACTTTTGTAACATTCGGACCGCTTGGAAAATGGAGAGGAATGTGTATTGCTTTTTATCGAACGCATTTACTTTCATGTAACAAGTGAAAGAGGCTAAAGGAGTTCAAGTTGAAAAAGTAACCATTTTTCATAAGATAATTACTCCTTCCTACCTTACTCCTTTTTGTTGGGGGCAAGCTGAGGGGCCTTTGTGGTTTCGAGCTTCTCGGACTCTTCAATAGCATCGGCATACGACAAAGATTCGACATGTTCAGAAATTCCTTCCGAATTTTGCTCATGTCTAATTTCCCCACGAGTCTTATATCTAATATTGATGGTTTTTCAAGCGTGGCCGTGAGAGGCCTCTTGATTTCTTCAGAATCGTTGTTTTTGGTTTTGCTTTTTGGTGGCCATGTTTTGATGAATAGGTTCAGACCTGGGTTTTTGCTCGGCATTTTCGGTTTGTTGGTTTTGTTAGCTCTCAGCTCAAATTCCAGCAGAGGCAGCACCAGAAATGGTTTGATTTGGTTATTTTTCCTCTGTGTTCTCACCTTCATCAATGTATATCACATTCTGGAAGAAATGCACTAGTTATTTCAAGTTTAATTCATAAAACAATGCGCAGAAGAAAGAGAAAGCTCAATGATTCCATTATTATGGATTATTGCTGCAATTTAATGTGTTCATAAGTCATAGGTAACAACAAATTAGTTAAAAGTACGCTTTTTTCAATTTTCAATATTCCGGATTACCACTTTAAATTGACAATTACTTTTGGGAAAGTCGAAACACTGTATCCGCGATTTCCCACTCAAAGAGGTTAGTGATAGCATTTCCTATGAAATATAAAATAATTGTTAGGTAGTTGATTTGATGAGATATAGTTCCAATCGGAATCGTGAAAATGTAATTGTATGGACACCAAATATCGAGTTAGCAACTAGATAAAGTCTGCAAAAAATTAGTGTACAGTCGATCACGGGAACACCTAGCTAATGTTATTCGTTTCATGGGAAAACAGGCGAAAAATATGAAAAAATAATAAACCATCCAAAAATTTAGTTGACTGTGAATGTGCGTCATTTGTAAAAATAAACAAATAGAGGAAAAGAACGCTAAAAAACGTGAATAGTTAAATTCGAAAATATATTATTATTATTTGTAGCAAAACATAGAAGGCCCAGCTGTATTGGTTACGTTTATAGTCTAGTTCGAACTGTAATTTAACCTCAAGTTTAAACCAATGAGAATTAAAAATATTTCGTGTATATTATCCAGTTGCAGAATTTATAGCTAACTTCAAATCACATTGGTTCATCAAAATTTTCTCCGTTTGGAAGGAAAATTGACAGCACTGAATGACAAGTCAAGTTACAATCAAGACAAGTTGTTTGTGTTTCCCTTCCTCCGTTGTGAATGTTCGTCATTGTTTATGATTAATGTACTTGTAACAAAATGTATTGCGGGGGCAGCAGTAGGTAATCCAATTTTCATTCAATCCTGAACCTATTGATGAATACCTGGTCTATTTGAATGTCCATGGTGTTGATTCGCGGAAGAAAAATTCGCGGTCTTCTTGGATTTTCCACAATATTTACAATTTCTGTATATTCTTCACCGTCAAATAATTTTTCCATTTCGAAAACAAAAAATATTGTCAAAGAGAATAACAAATATTTATAGGATAGGTTACAGGAAAAACACCAGAATTTCAATCCGCGCATGTGTTTAACTGAAGCTTGAAGTTTAACTGGCCCTTTATCCACAGTTAACAGTTAAACTGAATGGCAGTCACAGACACCTATACAACGAACTTTATTCATTAAACCAAAGTTTAACTGACACTTGAAGTTTAAACTGAACCTATATAAGTGGGCCTAATGACCATTTGAGAATTTAAGGTGGTTCCCCCACGAGACAGTTGAATTAGGAAATTATTAAAATTTAATAATTCGTTCGGATCGTAATCAATAACTTTGTAAAGCCCATATATACGTACTCAGTGCCAGTAGATATAGTACGAATATCATTTGCTTTCGTAAAATTTATTCTAAAAGTATTTTTGATCTGACATTGCGAGTAAACTTTTTGACGGAACTATCCGGGCTATGCCTCAACACACAGAAAAGATTGCCTATACAGACGACGCATGTGAGCTGTTCAAACTGAGCGCCTGGCCGTGCGTACACTGTTGCCGTCTCTCCGTTCCGTTCCTCATTCGCTCGTTCGCTTGCAAAATATATCGTATGCAGCCTAAACCTTAGTACTTCTCGAAATTATATCTGTCAAACTAGATGGTCAATCACTTTGATTTTTTTCCACAATATCTGTGATATCCTGCTCTAGCTCCTCCTCGTTTTTCATAAACTTCCTGATTTTAGTACTAACGGTAGAATTAATAATGTGCTGTTTGCCTATGCATGGTCCATATGTTACGTGTTAATTGAGTCAACTTCAATTATATATATATATGTCGGGTTCGGGATGGTGAAACTTGTTAAAATTTTATAGAGATGTTGTTCACATGTTAAGCAATACGTATTCCAAATTTTTATAATTTCCTAATTCAACTGTCTCGTGGGGGAACCACCTTAAGTAAATGAAACATGATTGTTACCAAGGTTTTTCTTCATCATATCATATTGGACATGAGAACAATGTTAAATTACTTGAGATAGTTAAGAACAGTGGTAATTGCACGGTTTTCTTGGGTTTTACCGCAATCATCTAGCCAAATAGGTCATTGAAAATCATGAAGCACCCCCAGCTGAATGAGTGTACTCCCTTTATATGTAAAAAAATGTCAATAATCAGTTTCTCCAATATTGTCTTCCTTGTCAATGGGCCCTGCCATCACCTCTTGATAATATCCGTTTCCACTTTTGGGCATAAAAATAGCGACGGTGAAAGTGATTCAAGAGTGTTTGTGCGTTTGCTGCTAATATGCACTTTTCTCTGATATTAGTTCAATATAAAAACGCAAGATGAAAATGAAATTCTGACTGATGTCAGTTTTTATTGATGTGTATTTTTACAGTGTCATTCTGAGAGGGTTGCTTAGCTACTACGATAAAAATGAAAACAACAAATTACATGGCCAATTTGGTGCGAAATGCAAACAGAAAATAAATTGTGAAAAAAATAAAATAAATTTAATTCGGGCGTGAACAAAGAGGTTTTAGAAAATATATTTCAGTTGGTAATTTTTAAATACAACTTTAATTGAATAATATTTTTATAGCTGAGAAACCTTTTGAAGTTCTTGTAATTTTAAATATTGTTCATTCACGTCAGTCAGAATTTCAACAGATAAGAGCTTAATAAAATTCGTTATATTCATTGAAAAGCTCAATCTGTTGCTTCATTTCTTATTGTTATGGTACACATCCTCTCTGAAAGGAAACTAAGGATACATTTTGATCACTAAATGGGATTATAAGTTTGCCAGAAAAGATAAAAAGTCTAGAGCCAGGGTTGAAACGATTTAAATCAATTGATGTAAATACATGATTCAAATCGCGATTTAAATCACATGATTTTTTCAATTCAAATTATGATTGAAATAAAAATTCTGATATGTTATAATTCAGAGAAACTAAAAACTTTCTGGTTGAGGTTTATTATATCAAAAAAATATACAACTGTATCTAAATAATGTTAATTTTAGTTAATACTAGTGCTTGTACAAAACAACTAATTTTGCAGCTTTTTCCGTTTCTAATCGATTTCAGAGTTTGGAATGGACTCTTCTTGAATAATGTGTATATTTTGTTGTAACTTCCACCAATATATGGGTTCTATACCGGGTGACACAGGATATCGGGCCACCCCTGTAACTTCTGCAGTCGTAAACGGATTTTTCTGAAATTCGGTACAGTTATATAAGCAACCATTTCGGATTCGATCACATTACAATCCAATATGGTGGACTTCCGGTTTTTCTGCAAATGCCAGCAACTTTGTTTTTTCAAATAGAACACCCTGTATATTTTTACATATTCAAGTTCAACAGGTCAAAACAAGTCCAAACCTCATGTCGAATGTCATTTTTTTGAAACAATTGAAATTAAAATTGTTTTTTTATTTTACCTCGTGGATAAATGAGATTATTCACATAACAGAGAAACATAATTTTTTCTGAATAATTATTTTTTGTGTCATTTATTGATGAATCAATTCAGTCACATCACATTTTGATCAAAAATTCTTTTTTTTTCAAATGAAACCCCTATGGGCCACCTACCTGTCCCTCTAGAACATTCATTAAGGAAAAAAATTACATATCATTTTTGTATTTCGGTGCAGTAACATATACATATACACTCAAAAATCTACAACTAGTTCATGAGTTTCCTTGCAGTTCGAATAATTTTTTAACTTAGTAAGCTGTGGAAAACAACATTTCTGAATCTTGTCTACTAATTGTGTTTCGCTGTCATCTTTCATCTCAACTCTCGAAAATTAGTTAACTTCCGAGAATTAGTTTAGTAGAAATGTAAAATCAAAATTATAGGTTCACAAGAAGTGAACAGGTTGATATGTTATGAATTTACGGAGAATGTCTTGAAAATAGACACCCACAAATAAGTTTTTTCAAAAATGTAGAGAGAAGATTCCGAAAAGAACCCAACAATGGAGAAGATGATCGTAAGTGAGGAGGCAGAAATGAATGTTTTGCTTATGTTGATTTTGATCCAACCGATTCGACGCGGGAATTGGAATACCAATGCAATGTCAGTGGAGAAAACGCTAGAAGAATTTAAAGAAACACCATTATCGTGCTTATGAGTATAACTTACACAATTAGTTGACAAGATTCAGAAATGTTGTTTTCCACAGCTTACTAATTCAAAAATTATTCGAACTGCAAGGAAACTCATGAACTAGTTGTAAATTTTTTTATTTATACAATTTGTTACTGCACCGAAATACAGAAATAATATGTCATTTTTTTCCTTAATGTATGTTCTAGAGAGACAGGTAGGTGGCCCATAGGGGTTCCATTTGAAAAAAATGAATTTTTGATCAAAATGTGATGTGACTGAATTGATTAACCAGTAAGTGACCCAAAAAAGAATTTTTCAGAAAAAATTCAGTTTTTCTGGTATTTGCGACTCATTGTGAATAGCTTCGACCAAATCTCATTTATCCACGAGCTAAAATAAAAAAACAATTTTAATTTCAATTATTTAAAAAAAATGACATTTGACATAAGGTTTGGACTCGTTTTGACCTGTTGAACTTGAATATGTAAAAATATACAGGGTGTTCATTTGAAAAAACAAAGTTACTGGCATTTCCAGAAAAACCGGAAGTCCGCCATATTGGATTGTAATGTGATCAAATCCGAAATGGTTGCTTATATAACTGTACCAAATTTCAGAAAAATCCGTTCACGAATGCAGTTACAGGGGTGGCCCGATATCCTGCGTCACTCGGTATTCTGAAGAATATCATCATGAGACATGATAAATTTGAGAGATTCTCACTTGAGAAGATCACGTAAGTTTATAAAAGTTTTTTATTTTGTTTATTATAATTGTTTAAAGTTGAAAACTAATGAAATATTAAAAAAATGATTTTTTTTTAAAAAAATTATGTTATTGCCGTTTTCGCATCTACAATGGCATTAAGTAACGCTGGGTAAAAAAATTTGACGTCATTTGTTAATAAATTATTTATAAACAAATAGACAAGTTTACTATATAAAAAAAATTTTTATGCCATTTTGTTGTCATGACAAACGAATGTTAAAAAAAAATTGAAAACATGTTTTAATTGTTTATAATCGTTTGAATAATTAGTTAGGAAATTATTTTTTCTTCAAAAAACATAATTAGCATTTTTCAATAGGGCAACATTTTGTTTTATCAATAATTATCATTGTTTATTGATTTAACAATTTGTTGTAAACAAATTCTGACTAACATTATTATTTTTTTCTAAAAGTAATTGAAATTACAGAAACAGCCATATCTAACAAAATACTGAATTTTTTTAAAATATTTTATAACACTTTCCAATATAACACGATACCAAAGTTTGTTACATATGGTTGTTTCTGTAATTTCAATTACTTTTAGAAAAAAAAATTATGTTAGTCAGAATTCGTTTATAACAAATTGTTAAATAAATAAACAATGAAATTATTGATAATTTTTTTGTTACCCTATTGAGAAATGCTAATTATGATTCATATAGAAAAAATTATTTCTCAACTAATTATTCAAACAATGGAAATATAAAAAAATCGATTATAAACAATAAAAAAATGTTTTAAAGATTTTTTTCAATCATTTTTTTTGTCATGACAACAAAATGGTAAAAAATATTTTTTTTATATAGTAAACTTGTCTATTTGTTTATAAATAATGTATTAACAAATGACGTGAAAAATTTTTACAACATGTATTTAAAAAAAAATTAACATCAATTTTTGAATATTTAATTAATTTTTCACTTTGAACAATTATAATAAACAAAATAAAAAACTTTTATAAACTTTCATCACGTGATCTTAGGTATATAATAATATATATATATATATATATATATATATATATATATATATATATATATATATATATATATATATAAGAAAGGCTCCAAGAAGCAAAAAAATTTGTGAAATCGGAAAACTTCTTGAAAAATCAACATGATAATTTTTTTCCAACGCAACTTTAGGCTTCCAAGTGTTTAGATGACAGCATAATTTTTTCGAAAAACTGAATGCCTTTTTGTTCCCTATTGATTTGTTAATAACAATTTTTTATGTTCCGAATCCAATGAGCTATCGCTCATATTTTTAGAAGCTTTATGAATAATCAACACCACTACAAGCTTTATTTCAGTATCATGTGGACTAAATTATTTTTAAGGAAAATATTTGTCAATGAGATTTTATTTCTTCGGACAATAACATATGTTGAGGGTCTCTCTAGAAGATACAGCTTCTAGAAGAACGAAGGATAATTACTAATTTACTATTTATCTATGAAACAATAAACTGTTACGACTCACCCAATCTAGTGTCAATGATTGTGTATCATATTCCACAAATATACACCAGAAATGAACAATTCTAGTTATAACACAAATTTGGGCAAAAACTCCTAGAATGTGTGATTCTTTCAACAAATATTGTAGCAGCCAGATGTCTTTGCACTTCATTAAACTGCTTTAAAATAACTGCGAAAACAATTTTTAACTGCAACAACAATATATAAGTAATCGTTTAGTTATCTCACTTTATTTAATTTTTCCTTGTACCTGTTAAACACCGAATGTTTCTGTAACTATTACTGGGTGCTCGTTTGGGCATTTACCTGTGTTCGTATCCCAAACTTTGAATAAATTAATAAATGTACTCCAATGTTCGGCGATATATTAGCCAAGAAAGAGTTGTTTTCTCGTGCTTATTCAATCCACAATACACCTGATAGATTAGGTAGTAGTGAGCAATCTTTAGAATCAAAGAAAAAGTATGTACTTTTTGAGTTACAATATTTTTCAGCAAAAAACCTCAAGAGAGAAATTGATCAAACTAACGAGGATTAACTCTACTGTTGCAAACTTCAGTATAAGATGATCGGCTCGCACTTGACAACTTTATTCTAATGAGGATTTTCAGTTTCTTAACTAAGACTAGTAAAAGAGCGAAACAAGGCTAATTAAGCTCATCACAGGGAAAATACGTTTTTTTTTTGGAAAATGGACCTCATATGTATCATCTCTGTTCTTTAAACCAATTCTATTACAAAGGTGCATTCTCCGTACCTCGAGATTTTCTGAAGAGCTCAGGAAGATGATTGCAAAGCTTGTTAAAACACAATCTGGGACCAATACAAAGATGCTTCGGGTATTTAATTATCCCATTCACCAACATCACATAACAAACGCACTTGAATCGATAAATAACATAGGATCACACATACAACAAGGTGAATACAAACAAACGCGCTTCTAGTGACGGTGCAAGACTGACCAGACTGCAAAGAAGGAGTTTTCCTTGTTTGGGACAGCACAGACCCACGCAGGAACTGATCACAAAGGTGAAAGCGTTGCCATTGTCGCATCGTTTTCGATAGTTTTACCATAGCTTAGAACAATTAGTGAATAATTAGTCGAATAAAAATACTACAAATAAAAAAGAAATGTATTTATTTTCACTAGTAATCTCCCTAGTGCTCAAATTACTATCGGAAATATTTCCGAAAGCATGATTTTTTTTAATTATCCCGAGTCGAAGACGGTGAATGATTTAAAAAAAAAATCATGCTCCAGGTGATATGTCCAGGTAGTAATTCGTAAAACGTGGGAGATTCGGTATGAAAATTTCACACCAAAGTAATATAAAAAATTATTACATGACATTTTCCTTCAGAAAATCCAGTAGGAAAGTAAAATTACCAAGTAGGCTCTGTACCTGTCAACAGGAAAATTATGTGTCATTAACTCAGTGCAATTTCACATTTTTTGCTTTAGTTTTGTGGCATTTTTGCAGAATGTCTCGTTTTGGGAAAGAAAGTGTGGAAGTTATAAGACAAGAAGTTCAGAATTTAACACCATATAATAAATACTAAAAGGAATAAGGCAAGTGTATGGAAACAGTTCAAAATAATGAAAACAATATTGATAATTAATTAATTATTTCTTATAATATGATGCATTTAACTTTTATTTTAATATAGTTCAATGAATACTTTCAATACCTGTTTATGTTGTTTCTTTTTTCGTTTTTTCTTGTAAGGTATATAGACATCCATATTTTACAAAGAATTCGTTAGATATTTGTGGCACAAATGAAACATGTTCCTTGAATTTTAGTTACATGAAATAAGACAAAGTAATAGAACCTTCAGCAGTCCATTTCAATTTAAGTTTTGCTACTCAAATTTACCGAAAATATATTTTTCGCAAATATTCGTGATGATAGGGCTATTTTTGTTTTTATTTATAATAATTATATTGAGTCTCCATATATACCCAAAGAATATGTTCCTAGGATTTTAGTAGTATGAAATATACATTCGTTAGTCTAAAATAATGTATTCTATTAGCTATCAACCAATCTGTATTATTACAGTGAACAAAATATTTATAATTTTTATTTCTCAGGTGACTATATTTTGCAAAAAATTCGTTAGATATTTATTGCACGAATAAAACGCCTTCCTTGAATTTTAGTTACATGAAATAATTAAAAATAAATCAAACAGAACCTCAAAGGGTTCATTTTAATTCAAGTTCTACTACTAAAATCTGCTAAAAATATATTTTTTGCAAAATATTCCTGATAGAAACATTTCTTGTTTCATTTTGCATTTATATTGGGTTTCTATACCCAAGAAAGACCTTCCTAGGATTTTAGTTGCATGAAACGAATCTTTGTTCGTTAAAAATAATGTATTCTATTAGGTATCAACAAATCTGTGATACTAAAGTGAATGGAAGCTTTATTTTTACAATTTTTGTTCGTCAGGTATTCGTTAAAAATAATGAACATTTTTGTTTAAAATAAATAGGAGGCCATGGTTATCTTGACGATGGAAGATAGTGACTAAAGTTTATCTTTCCGTCGCAGATGATCTGATTTTATGAACATCCTGTTCATATTTTCAACAAATGAGGCTATGGAATTATCACATTAACCTTATTTTTTTAAATGTTATTTTGACGGTGTATTTTATGACATATCCATTAATTAATATTATTTAAAACACTCGAAACAGAATGGAAAACTTAAAAAAATATAATCTTGTATTTTGTGCGACGAAATGGATGATTTGAGGAAGTGTCATCGAAATTTGAGATATTTATCTTACTTTTCTTCAAAAACCCTGTGTTCAATCATCGCAAGACATGTTGTTCAGACAAATTAGTGAAGTGTTACTTGAAATTGATGGATCATATATTCATATTTCAAATGCTAAATTTAACAAACTTGTGTCTAAGTATTTTATAAATGTTATTAAACATAGACATCTAACACCTAGTCCCTGTTATTCACCATTGAAGAAATAAGAAGTACTAGCAGAGTTTCTACAACATTTAAATAATGTAACGCAAGTTATTTAAAATAAAAATGTATATTTAAGAAATAAAATCGTCTTTGCTATACTTTTATATTATACTAAGTGAAGAAAGACAGAAGAATGTATCAATAGCATTTTTCCTTTGTAAAGATAGACAGATAAAGGTAACAATAATTATTTAAAAATCGTATAGAGGGCTGTGCATTTGACATAAAAATTATCGGGGTTAATACCACAAGAGCTCAGATTTAGCCGTATATATTTTGCGGTTGTTTTCGAATACTTACTTTCATTGTCAGAACAGATCGATTTAAATTACATATATGAAAGTAAGTAAGAGAAAACCATCGTAAAAAATATCCTGCTAGATCTGAGCTCGCGTGGTATTTGGTAAGACAATTCCATGAATAGAAAACTCAATTCAATTAAACTTTATTTAACAAACTAAAAGAACAATAAGTAGAAGAATAATGTTAAGAAATTGTTAAAAATATAATTATTATATACAATTGGTCTAGTAGACATTTGCTCCTTTACTGATGCAGATTTTGTTGTTGACATTGACATGGATGTTGTTGACACTATGGCTGATTCATTATCCAAAGCTTTATCTCGGAGATTTGTTACAAGATGCGAATGATGCTCATTATCAAGTTGTAAATAATAATAATAATAATATAATAATAATACATTTATTCAAAGGTAAATTAAAAATGTGGATTACAAGAGATAAAATGACAATTAACTGTGAATAAATGTGAGTACTCAGTAAGTGATTTAACACTTGTTTTGAGATGAAAACAATAAATATCAAATAACAAATAAATTATACGTAGTAAATAAGGCTTTATAGACTTGGAAGAGGAATGTCCAGTTATTTTAATGAATTCTTGTTGGGAGTTATAAATAATCTATCAGTTGTAATATGGTTCGGTATATGTGATAATATTGTAACGTAAATAAACTTAACTTGGTTTTAATAATTTATTTCACACTTAATCTACAACTTAATTTATATTACTACGCTACTGAATAGCTCGATCGTATGGGCTCGTTCAGACCGTTCTTGCCATCTGGAGGGCTACCTATTTATCTCCGTCACAGGATTCCCGATCTTTCGAATTCCGGCAGTTGGCGACGGCATGTTCCAATATTGACCGTTGTTTTCCGCGGAAGAGCGACTGGATGGTTCTCGAATATCTCCGGGGATGATCTCATCGCTGTCGATGGCAACGTGTGAGGCGACAGGTCCGGCCTAGGTTCGTTACATTGCCCCCTTCTTAAAGACATTTCGTCCCGAAATTTCATCCTTGGAGTGTGACGATATCTGCATGACTCCCCATATCTAAACCGTGAAGTTCGATGGAAGTAACACTCCACGGTCTTCATGATCGGTCGTGGAAGAGGGTTACAGCAAACCAAAATCCTGACGCCGCTGGATCTGAATATCGCCTCCAGCATACTTCTTATGACTCTCCAGTCCAACCCATCAATACCACAGGATAGTTTTGGAATTGCTAGATCCGCCAGATTCTGGTCCACCATAGTATCTCTTAGTTTGGTGAGACTCTTCCAGACATCTTCATAGGACGGTTTATCTTGGGAATGCCTCTTGGTAACTAGGTAGTAGATGTTTCTCTGGCCTTTCTTCAACTGTAGCACCCCACCAACTTCTGGATTCTGCTCCCGCAGTGTTTGGAGTTGACCAAATTTCTTGGAGAACACTACGGCGATGCCCCTGGACATTCGAAGATCTTCTGCCACACAGTGCGCTAGTGCGTAGTCAGCAGGCACCTCGAAAAGGTCTCGTGACTCCTCTCTAGTAACCCCATGTAGAACTTTCTGCCCGTTTGAATACAAGGACATAAACTTCTCGAACGTCATATCATCCTCCGGTGGCTTGAGGGTGCGAACTTGGTCATGGTTTCCAGCGTAAGGGCCAACCTGTTGAAATGGACGACCCTTGGTTTCCCTCGGGGTGGCTTATGGATTCGGTACACAAGGTCGTTTATCCTTTTCACGATTTTATACGGGCCTTCCTACGAGTTCCGCAACTTTGGTGATAGTCCACGACGACGTTTGGGGTTGTACAGCCAAACCAGGTCATCAACCTTAAATCCTCCAGCGTCGGCCTTGATGTCATAGGTCTTCTTCATTTTATCGCTGGCACTCTGGATGTTCAACCGGACTCGTTCGTGGATGTCGTCCATTCTCTGCCGAAGTTTGCTGACGTAGTCCTCTCCCGCAGTGTCTTGTCCTGGCGGTATCCCAAACTTCAGGTCACAAGGCAGTCGCAGTTCTCGGCCCATTATAATACTAGCAGGAGTTTGACCGGTTGACTCGTGTACTGCGGATCGATAGGCCATCAGGAACAAATGAAGATACTGGTCCCAGTCTCTTTGATGGTCAGAGACAACCTTGGACAAGTGGCGGTTGATCGTCCTGTTCATCCGTTCCACCATTCCATCGGACTGCGGATGTAGGGCCGTGGTTCTTGTCTTGCGGATGTTCAGCAGTAGACATATTTCTTGGAAAAGGTTGGATTCGAAATTTCTGCCTTGATCCGAGTGCAGCTCCATTGGAATACCGAATCGACATATCCACTCTTTCACCAAGACGTCGGCGACGGTGATGGCTTCCTGGTTGGCAGGGCATAGGCTTCCGCCCACTTACTGAAGTAGTCCATTGCCACAAGGATGTATTTATTCCCGTGGTCGGATACGGGAAACGGGCCGGCGATGTCAATGGCGATTCTCTCGAACGGGCTGCCTACGTTGTACTGACGCATCGGGGCCTTGGGTCGTATTCGAGGTCCATTGCTAGCAGCGCATACAGCGCACTTCCTGCACCAGTCCTGGACGTCAGCTTGACAATTGGCCCAGTAAAACCGTTGCCTCACTTTCTGCAGGGTCTTCGTCACTCCCAGATGTCCTCCGGCGACTCCATCATGGATTTCCGCAGCACTTCCTCTCTTCTGTTCCTGGGAACAAATTTTTTGGCGTCTGTCTTCCCACCAATATCGGCCTCCAGCACACGTTTCAGGATCCCATTGTCCAGAATAAGAGAGTTCCATTGTGCCCAATAGGACTTAACAGCCGGCGAGTAACCTGTGTCTTCCTGCCATGATGGTCTTCGAGTGCCCTTCTTCCAGCTGACGACTAAGCCAAGGTCGGGGTCTCTCTCTGGTCTTTCTGGATCTTGCTGTCATTCCAGTTGTCATCCATTGCCGCGGTTCTACAAAGTGTTGCTTCTTTCTCTCTGCTCGTCGGCAATGTGAGCAATCATCTGGACATGGTCTTCGCGACAAGGCATCTGCATTCTTATGGCTAGTTCCGGCTCGATGTTCGATCTCGAAATCGAATTCTTGGAGTCTCTCGATCCAACGTGCTACTTGACCTCAGGATTTTGAACTGTAAGAGCCATTTGAGAGCTGCATGGTCAGTTCTCAACAGGAATCTTCTTCCATACACGTACTTGTAGAAGTGTTCCACTCCTTTTACAATGGCTAACAGCTCTCGCCTGGTGACACAGTAATTGCGCTCTTGTTTGCTAAGCGTCTTGCTGAAATAACCAATGACCTTCTCCTGTCCCTCCTGGATCTGAGATAGGACAGCTCCAAGTCCCACGTTGCTGGCGTCCGTATCCAAAATGAATTTCCCTTTGGGTAGGGGATAGCTCAGTATAGGTGCGTTGATCAAAGCTCCTTTCAGCTTCCTGAATGAGTCTTGACATTCTTCGGACCACTGGAACTTTGTTTGGCCTTCCGTGAGCTTGGTCAGTGGTTTAGCGATGTTGGGAATCCAGCACATATCGGCGATAGTATGTGCATAAACCAAGGAAACTTCGAAGTTGGTGAATGTCTTTGGGATGGGCCAATCCTTAACAGCTTTGATCTTCTGGTCGTCCACTGCTACTCCTTCCCAGAGACAACGTGGCCGAGGTATCGTACTTCTTTTGGAACAGATGGCATTTCTTAGGGCTCAGTTTCAATCCGGAGTTCCTCAGTCGCAGGAATACTTCCTCCAAGTTTTTCACGTGGTCCTCAAACGATCTGCCGACCACAATTATGTCGTCGAGATACACTAGACACGTGTTCCATGAGAGTCCCTTCAGTACTGTTTCCATCAATCTTCGAATGTGGCGGGAGCATTACAGAGCCCGAATGGCATAACGGTGAACTGCCACAATCCTGAGCCGATGGTAAAAGCAGTCTTTTCTCGATCTTCCTGAGCCAGTTCTACTTGCCAGTATCCACTCTTCAGATCAAGGGTCGGGAAAATCGTGGAACCAGCCAACGTGTCTAGGGTGTCATCTATTCTCGGGAGAGGGTAACTGTCCTTCTTCGTGACGTTGGCGATAGTCTACACAAAAGCGTGTCGATCCATCCTTTTTCTTCACCAGTACGACTGGAGAGGACCAGGGACTGTCAGATGGTTCGATAACTCCTTCTTTTCCCATATCGCTGACTATTTTGTCAGCCTCTTCCTTCTTGGCAAGAGGAAGTCTTCTTGCTGATTGTCGGATCGGTCGGGCACCCCCAGTATCAATCTTGTGCTGGACCACATTAGTTCGACCTCCTTTCCTTGTCCGGTATCGAAGATGTCTTGGTACTTTTAACTAAATCTCTTAGTTTGGGCTTTGAGCTGGTTTTATATCTTTGGAAGAGATGGCAACTAATTTTTCTAGTTCTGTGGGCAAGTTGTTGGTTGGCTAATCATACCTCGTACACTCCGGATCACTGAGGAAACTGGCGAGCAGTGCCCCAATATTGTTCCTTTCTTCAAGGTCACTGGAAAATAATGACATTCATGACCCTTACGGGCACAAATTTGTCAGCACGCAACAAGGTCTTCCCTAGTGCAATCCTCGTCCAATTTTCTCATCATGAAGTTTGGGCTCGAACATCACCACGTTTCCACTGCTCGTACTCCCGTCCAGGCGAGCCTCCAGAATGGTTTCAGCCCTCTCAGGTACGCTTACATCTTCAGCACAACAACGATCAACCTCACTTCTCCCATGAAGCACCAGCTCTTCTCCGTTGACACGTAGGACGCCGTCTTTGAAATCAATTCAAACCCTCTGGAATTCATGATGTCCATTCCGATGATTGCATCGTCTTCGATGTCCGCTACAAGTGCCTGATGTTTCACTTTAGTGCTGCCCAAAATTATTTCAATCGGTAGCTCGCCATATACAGTAGCTGGCTCCCCTGTTGCTGTGCGTAGCTTCCAAGTTGTCGGTTCAATCCGTTCCGGTGTTCTGGCAAAGGAAGGGCCGAGAATTGTCCTAGTCGCACCTGTATCTAGCAGCATGGTGCAAGGCTCGTTATTGATGAGACCGTCTACGAAGACACCTTTGTTCTGTCGTTGAAGGATAGCGACATATGCGTTGTTAACCGAGGCTTGCCGGACACATGCCGACGATTGCCCCTTCTCGTCGACCTTTTTTAGTTTTCCTGCATCGGAGTCGATGAATGTTGGACATTTGCTACGCACATGTCCAATTTTGCCACAATTCCGGCATCTTATCTGTCTTTTCTCAGGCAACACTTCCTTCATCACTTTTCTTATGGCAGCTTCCAAGTTAGCAGGCTCCGTGAGTCTTCCTCAATCGTTTTCATCACTTTACTTTGGGTTTTGCAGCATTGTTTTGCTGCTTCGAATTCCAAAGCTCGTGCCAGTGCGTCTACGAGATGTGTTGGACGAGCTAATATCAACGCTTGTCTGGTTTCTTGGTCACGGAGTCCATCCAAGAATGCCTGAACCGCTAATCGCTCCATTACATTCTCCGGTGTGGCTGGATATGCGAGACGAACCAAGCGTGCAATGTCAGCTTCGAATTCTTGTAAGGATTCGCCCGATTTCTGGCAGCGATTTTTCAGTTGGGAGTGGTATACGTGTTCCAAATGGGCGTGGCCATATCGTAATTCTAGATGTTTAATCAGCTGATCATAGTCCTCCTGTTCTTGGGCGGTGAGAGTTTGTAGAATATTTGTCGCTTCTCCACGTAATGCAAGTGTCAGTGCTACAGCTCTTTCCCTGCATTCCATCCGTTTGCTTTGGCTGCTGCTTCAAACTGCCGGCGGTAATTTGCCCATGGAGTTTTTCCGTCGAACTGAGGCGGCTTCATGGAAAGCTTCCCTATTTCTGAAATGACCTTGACATCTTTTATACCCTCTTGAACTTTATCCACGTTCAAACTCATGTCCAGCATTGCATTTTCGTTAACCATCTCTGTGGAGGACGCACTATTAATTTGTTTTTCCAGCTTACTGATCGTTTCCTTTATTTTGTCCATTTCTGCCTCGATTCCGTCTTTGATTCCATCGCTGATTATTTCCTTCATCTTGTCCATCTCTGCCTCGACCCCATCTTTGATTTTATCTACCTCCGTGTCTCATGTTGCTCCTAATTTTAGTCTATCTCTGTCTCAACGGTTCCCATTCATTCTTCTGGAATTACCCACCAACTTCTTTTTAGGCTTCTGTGTTTTCCAGGAACTTCTCTTCCAGGCTTTTGAATTTCTGAAGCTTCTCTTCCAGATTTCTAGAATCTTCGAAGCTTCTCTTCCAGATTTCTAGAATTTTCTTCATTTAAGCTTCTCTTCCAGATTTCTAGCATTTTCTTCCAAGGCTTCTTGAATTTCTTCCTTTGAATTTCTTACCAGATTTCTAGCATTTTCTTCCAACTTCTAATCTTTTCTTCCAGATTCAGAATTCTTGAATTCTAATCAATGTTTTCTGTGTCCAGTTTATTCATTACCAAACTTAAATCACCTCCGGAACTTCGAATAAAAATGTTTCGGGTCCTCACCTTCTTGTATAAGTCCTTCTGCAAGTCTTTCCTGGAGTACTTGCTTTTACCGTTGTTTCCAGTTCCTTTCCTCCAATTCCTGTTTCAATTCCGCTACCTTCAAATCCGCAAGGCGCACTTTTCTTGAACACATTTTGTCTTTGACGAGGTATCAGTCTGTTTTACAGAAAGTTTATCAGTTTGTTAAAAATTCACTTCGGAATTCTTTTCCACGGGCCACCAGTCTATTGTCTGTTTCACGCGAACAGCGTATCAGTTTATATTTCCACGCACAATTGTCCACTTCGCGAAAACCGGGCCACTGTCTATTTTGGGCGTACAAAAAGGTCTATCAATTTATTTTTCTGACTATCCACTCCACGATCCCTTGTTTATTTTCAAAACCCCACACCTGACACCAATTGTAACGTAAATAAACTTAACTTGGTTTTAATAATTTATTTCACACTTAATCTACAACTTAATTTATATTACTACGCTACTGAATAGCTCGATCGTATGGGCTCGTTCAGACCGTTCTTGCCATCTGGAGGGCTACCTATTTATCTCCGTCACAGGATTCCCGATCTTTCGAATTCCGGCAGTTGGCGACGGCATGTTCCAATTGTTTCCAATATTGACCGTTGTTTTCCGCGGAAGAGCGACTGGATGGTTCTCGAATATCTCCGGGGATGATCTCATCGCTGTCGATGGCAACGTGTGAGGCGACAGGTCCGGCCTAGGTTCGTTACATTATTTTATAAAACAATGTTACTGGGCATATGCTAGGGTTTCCTATGTTTTTTATTAGCCATTTACTATCGCAGCACTTGTTTGAGCCACCTTGACATGTTTGGGAAAAAACTGTATAATATTGAATGCGACCAGTTAAATCACCATTATTTGATTTTTCTTCTTTAAAATAGTGTACTTTAGAATTTGCAGCTTCACCTCCTCGCCAAGCTAATTCATATGCAGCGATATAAAAAAAAAATTAAAAGACCTATGGGACTATTTTCATCCCATATTAATGCCATTGAGGCCCTACAAAATGTAGTACGAGAATTCCAAGATCGACTTGCTTATTGTCAAGAAGTGAATGGTGGTCATTCTGAACATTTAATTGTTAAATAAATTGTAAAATACTTCCTAAACATTATGTCATTATGTCCTTTATTCTACGTAAAGTATCAAAATTTTACATTTTCAAAATAAATTTTCTCAGTTATGATTGCACCAAATTTGAAAAACCTAATATTGCTGAACAGAGAATAAAAATTTCGAACAAGGTGCCACACGTCCCCCTTCATCATAAAAAATTTCTGGGGGGTGCTCATTATTCAGAGAGAGTGCAAGAAGGGGATAATATTTCCATACTGTAAATTGTCTAATTGACAATAGAAATCGACCTGTTTCAGGTTTTTTTAAACAAATACATAACGCTAAAAATGAATTTATTCCATACCTATGGACCGCACTGTATATTATGTGTCTATGTATCATAATTATACTGATGACAATTTTATAGAGCAGCCATATTCATCCCTTTTGTGGATTTGGGGTTTATCCAACATTATGGGTTATATAAACTACTCGGTTTATTTTTTGTGTAGTTTAATAAAAGCTTGTTTTTGTTTTTTTTTTACTTTTAATTTATTTCAAGGTTCAAATTTAAAAAAAACACCACACAGATGGGACCACACACGCGTGAGTCTGTCTGTCGGAATTTGTCATAGTAATAAAGCTAACTGACCCGCATATTTTCCAATATAACCCAAAAAAAAAGAGTGCGTGTAACTTTCACGTATGGTTGAAATGAAACTTCTTTTTTGACGTTGTGGCAGTTATGACGATCAAACTAAAAGAAATAAGTCATGTTGGAATTTAATAGTATATATTGATAACATACAGTGAGCAACAGAAACTCATACACTAATTTACATCGGGCATTTGAAGGTTTATGATAATTCAAATAGAAAACATAAACTGTGCTTTGCAAATTTTCTGAATACCTTGAGAAAACTGCATCAATTGTTGTACCATTCCCGTTGTTGATTGAAGTGGAGAATTATTTATTGTTAAATCAAATGTTTCTGTGAAACAATCAATTAATGGGTGAGATTCTTCCGATTTTTGCGAAAAATAATATAAGGGGGCAACATATGCTCAAAATTCTTACCCATTCGTGATCAGGACATCAACTTTAGTACCATTCCATATTTTCACAAAGAATTTTTCAGTTCTGAAAAATCCGACTTTGTCTCACTTCCCATGGAAACGACACAGTATCTTCCCTAATTATTGGAGTATAATTCTGAAATTTTTACCATCATATAGGTACTGTTTTTAAAGAATTTTTCAGTTCTGAAAAATCCGACTTTGTCTCACTTCCAAAGATCGGTATATCCATCGCTTCTGGCGCGCAGTGTATCTCACTCCGGTCAAATACATGAGAGAATTTAGATACACCCCCAGTATAACTACCGATCGTGAAAATTACAGAATGATTATGGAAGATACGGGGGTGCTTCCATGAGAAGTGAGACACACTGTATATTTTTGTTTACAGAACAAGATTCTCGGTCTGGCAGCCTTACTTATGTATAATACCACTATAAATATTTATACGTCCCACTCGGTTATTCCCTGAGCTCTACGTTCGAACTAACCCCAACTTTGACACTTCACGCCGCTTCTTGTTCTAGGCCCATTTGGTAATAATTCAATTTTCCTGATGATTTTATATTCCTCGACAGTTGTTTTCGTTCAGCGATTCCCCTGAACTCAACCAACTGTTTTTTTTCTTTGTTCTAACTACTGGGCTCGGATACAGACTACGAGACATCAAAGTTATTTCCATAAAAATTTAAATATAATTAACTTAGTGGAGCAATAAAAAACGGATATTCACAAAATTACCTTCAAGAATCGGATAATGAATTATATTCTGAAAAATCGGTATCGGGGCTATTTTATTTTATAAATCAAAACAATGCGCTGCATGTATTTTATGGGACTAATATTACATGTTTATATATCTCGGCCGTTGGTAGAATTTGGTTATTTCCTGAATTCAAACACCATTGAAAATGGTTATTGACCTAAATGGGTAATTCTAAATGAATTAATACTTCTGGCAATTGTTTTCGTTCGGCAATTTCCCTGAACTCAAACAACTGATAACATAATTTAACAATTATTTGTGCAACCAATTACCAAATTATTCTGAAAGGATTCCCACGATAAAACACATGCGAGAGCTAGAATAATAATAACAGTCGAGGAAAAATAAATAGTTGTTCTGGAAAAAAATATTTACACTTTACTAAATTTATTGATCTAAAGATATCGTAAAGAATTAGAAATAACCAAATTGCTCTACAATTAACTTGAATGCAAAAAAAAACAATGAAAGGAACAAAATAAAATCATATATATATATATATATATATATATATATATATATATATATATATATATATATATATATATATATATATATATACCGGGTGATTCTCTAAGGTGGCTCACCCCTATAACTTTTTTATTATTAAAGATAGAAAAACGAAATTTGGGGGTTGTGTATTATAGTTCAAATCAAATCAAATCAAAGTATACTTTATTGTCGAAGATATATAAAATCTCATAGACAAAGCTTAATTGGTAGAATAAAAAGTACATAAACTATAATTAAAAATACAAAAAGTACAGTTGTATAACTAATAAAAAAGGTAGAATAAAAAGTACATAAACTATATTAAAATGTTGCAATGTCTTCTCAAACAATTGATCCTCAAAATATTCCTGCATGTTGTAGTAGGCCTTCTCAAGGAGCATGAATTTACTTCCTTCCAAATGACGGTAAGGATTTGATAGTTTTGCTTGTGAAGGTAAATGATTGAACATTTTTATGCCCTCATAAATAATTGAATTTTTTGTCAGGGATGACTTGGGGATTGGAACCGGAATGTTTCTATTTTTGTCTTGTGTTATAACCGTGTTCAGGAATAACTGGGTTTCTGTTGGCTTTATGGATAAGACATACAGTCTCCAATATAAATAAGCTCGTCAATGTTAGAATTTTTGTGCTTAATAAATAGGGGTTTGCAATGTTCCCTTGACTTAGTATAGCACATGTACCTAATAGCTCTTTTGAATAATAAAGACCAAATTGAAGGACTGCTGACTAGCAAATCCCAAAAGCTATTCCGTACCGTAGATGAGACTCTATTAAAGAAAAATAGGCCGTTTTCGCTATCTCCAAGTTAAGTTCTCCACAGTTCTGATCACATAACAACCAGAGGCAAGTTTTTTTGTTAATGCAATTACATGCTCTTGAAACCTCAATTTATTGTCAATGTATAGTCCCAGGAACTTGCATGATGTTTTATTTCCGATGAGTTGTGTTTCAAGATACAATTCCTGAAAGTCAAATTTGAATGTGAGGAGGTTTGTTTTTGAAAGATTGAAACATAACGAGTTAGAGTCACACCATTCTTTCACTAGGCCTAAGTCGTGGTATACCCGCTTCTTTAAAACTTCAGTATTTTTTCCGCGCCAAAGGAGGGTAGTGTCGTCAGCAAATAGTGTAAAAGTTCCTTGAATGTCAATATTTGACAGATCATTCAAATATAGAAGGAACAGTAGAGGTCCAAGAATTGACCCCTGTGGCACCCCGTTTGTGATCTCTAGAATGCTAGATGTCTGGTCATTAACTTTTACTACTTGATATCTTTCGAGAGGTAAGAGTCAAACCATTTCAGGAGGCACCTTTGAATCCATATAGATTTAATTTTCTGTAGCAGGGTTCTGCGATTCACACAATCGAAAGCCTTTGAGAAGTCACAGAACACCGCAGCAACAACTTCATCGGCATTTAGACTTGTGTAGACTTGTTCCAAGAAAGAAAAAATAGCGTCATTGGTGCTCTTTGATTTTTGGAATCCGAATTGGTATTTAGATAATAGACTGTGCCGATTTACAAATTCTTCTACTCGTGTTTTAACAAGCTTTTCTATAATCTTAGATAGAGTTGACAGCAGAGATGGGCCGGAAATTTGATGGATCCTCGATGTTTCCTCCTTTATGGAGAGGTATAACAACAGCTAGTTTCAGACATGCTGGAAAGATACCGGCGAGAAAGGATTCATTTATAGTTGTTGCAAGAATATCTAGGGCTTGATCAGGTAGGTTCTCAAAAATTTTTATGCTGATACCATCTATTCCGGAGGATTTTTTGTTTTTTATTTCCTTCATGACCTGTTTTAACTCTGCTGTATTTGTCGGTTCAAGATAGAAGTCCTCATTTATACTAATATTATATAAGTATTCTGTTGGGTTTCTCTTAGGTTTTAGATTTGATGTTAATTTTCAGAAACCGAGCAATAGTAGTCATTTATATGATTTGCCTGTATGTTAATTTCCGTGGTCCTATATTTCTCTTTACCTCGGGTTCTTTTTACAATTGTCCAACTTTCTGTATTTTTTATTTTTGCTTCCTCAATTCTTTTTGCATAATAAGTACTCTTGGCGGATTTGATTAATTTTCTGTATATGTTCCTGTATTTGTTATAATAATTTAAAAGCTCTCGTCTATGTTATGTTTCCTGATTGTGTGTAGAGACCTCAGGTTTTGGCAGAGGTTCTGATGCCTAACGTTACCTATGGTTTTTTTTTTTTGATTTTAAATTTCTCAAGGGAAGGATTTCTCAAAGATGTCAGACATTTTTTGTGGAAAATGGATAACGGCTCCTTTTGTTTATTATATCCCATTTAAGTTCTGATTCGCAATAATTTTTTAAATTTTGTGTAATTTGCTTTATTATATATTCTCCCCCTTTTATATTTACGACAGTTTTCCTTTCTATATTACTTTTAAGACAACCGTGATGGTCCGATAAACCTGCAGGAATAACATCACATGCGATTAAATCTTCTACAAAATTTGAACAAATGTAGTAATTGTTGTTGAAGAATGGACAGATACTCCGGTGGGTTCTGTGACAAGCATAGTCAAGTTAAACGAAAGGAATAGATTTTTTGGTTTTGGGTATCTGTTGAGGACTCATTCAAAATTAATTTAAGTCTCCTGTCACAGTATTTTTGAATTTAATGGTAAATTACATAGGAGAATCTCCAACTTTTCTATGAATTCTATGGCCTTACTACTTGGGGGTCTGTAAATGCAGATAATGTAAAGGTTGCTTTTTTTGTTATGGACTACAGAGAATTCAAACAAACATTCATTCAATTTAAATTTTTTGACATATTCACTTGCTTTGTCGTAATTGGTTTGACCGGAAATGACCCCAACTTTCGATTTTTAAATGGGACATCCTATATATTTTTACTTATTTCGATCGAGAATGACATTCTTAATCCAACAACACCTCACTTGTCAATATTTGACAAATAAAGTAATTTTTATTCCAATTTTAATTTTTCGATCTGGAATGCAATGGATCGTGTAAATCGCTTCATTCTTGATCAAGTATCATGGGAAAAATACGAGTTTGAGGCTTATGACTTCACAGTCGTTTTGAGAATTATTTGAAAGACGCAAATATGAATTTTTCCAGTTAACTTGATTTTTTCAAATGGAAAGGGGGTGTCTCGTCGGCTTTTTGTGAAAGATCATTTTCTTACGAATAATTTGATACCACACATTTTCACTATTTCTCTGAATAATTGCAAGAAGCGATCATACCTAATGACAAATAATACGTATTCGGTATACTTATGCACTAAGTCCTGTTATACTAGGTATCCGTGACAAACAATTGAAGCTGTTGTTAGGACTACCTCAACAAATAGGCTAATGAATATGCTGTCACTTTTAAAAAATTATTTGTTGTGTGGTTTATAATTTGATATGGAAAATTATATTAGAAACGAGAAAATTGACATGTTGCTAATTTACGGACAAGCAAAAAAGAATGCAACTGATGCAGCTCGAATTTATGCTCAGAGATTCCCTAATCGTCGCTATCCCAGTCGGCATTATTTTCCAAAACTGGAATGAAATTAAATGAAATGCGAAATGAACCAGAAGAAAATGCCGATAACTTCATCGTCAGTGAAGAAAAAGAAGTAGACGTGTTGGCCTATATTGAAGTGAATTGTACGGCGTCAATTCGACAAATTCTTTCTAGGTGTGATATTTGGAGAATTCTTCACAAATATAATTACCGATCATTTAAGTACCAACTACACCAATATCTTTACGATAACGACAACAACCGAAGATTAACTTATTGCAAGTGGTTTTTGACTAAATACAGAGAAGATGTACGTTTTCCATTTAAAATTATTTATTCAGATGAAACTCGATTCACCAACTTGGGTCAGTTCAATCGGAATAATAAAAGGTACTGGTCTCAAACAAATTTACATCTGATGCAAGAAGGAAATTTTTCAAAGAGCGATTGGTTTCAATTGCTGGATGGGTATTATCGGAGAAAACTTTTGGGCCAATAATTTTCGACGGACAACTTACTTCGAAAATATATCTATAGTTCCTTAGAAATCAAATTAATGATTTCATTGAAGATTTGCCACTGACTAACAAGTTGATATCTATTTTCCAAAGATGGAGCGCCACCTCACAATTCTCAAGTCGTAAGAGAACATCTGAAAAGTGGATTGGCATATGGACCTATTCAGTGGCCTGCGAGGTACATTCTTAATTGTCATTTTTTTTTCAAATGTTTATTTCTTTTCATATTCTAGATCACCATTTTTTTTTTCTCTGGGGAACAATTAAAATCAAGTGTATAAAACAGCATCAGCTACTCGTGAAGAACGGGATATAAAGTGGGGTGGCATTCTAAAAACATCTGCGGAACAGTTAATCAATGTGGTGCGCGCAACAATTGAAAAAGTTGAACTTGTCGTGATCAAGAATGAGGTCATTTTGAAAATTTAGAACCTTAATGAACTAATTTGCGACTTTTAAATAATTCTTAATACGACTGTGAAGTCATAAGCCTCAAAGTCGTATTTTTCCCATGTTACTTGATCAAGAATGAAGCGATTTATACGATCCATGGCATTCTAGATCGAAAAATCAAAATTGGAATGAAAATGACTCCATTTGTCAAATATTGACAAGTGAGGTGTTGTTGGATTTAGAATGTCATTCTCGATCGAAATAAGTAAAAAGATATAGGATGTCCCATTTAAAAATCGAAAGTTGGGGTCATTTCCGGTCAAACCGGAAGGACGGCAAAGCAAGTGAATATGTCAAAAAATTTAAATTGAACTATAATCAAAACCCCCCCAAATTTCGTTTTTCCATCTTCAATAACAAAAAAAATTATAGGGGTGAGCCACCTTGGAGAATCACCCGGTATATAAGGCTGCAGTCTTATGAAATGAATGAAAGCTTAAACTCGACGGAAAATATGAACAGTATGCAAAAAAAAATATTTACGGGTGTCCCAACACACGAGGAAACCTGCCTAAAAAATGATCATACAGTTGTCCGAAAAAGTATGGAACAAATTCATTTTAGCTAAACAGGTCTTTTTTAAGAAATAACCTGAAAACGTCGATTTTTTATGTTAATTTACCGTATTTCAAAAAATAATCTAATATACAGGGTGAATTACTTCGAGTTGACGTCACCGTCATTTTTTAAATGAAACACCCCCATTTTATCTCAATTTGCGGATTACTCAGCTGAGCTGATTCCAAAATGTATCACATGTTGATTCAATTGGTACAGGGTGGACAAAATACAAAAGTTTTGTGTGTGCTCAAAGTAACCGTAAACCCCTTTATTAGGTAAATTAACAATATTATCAAAATACATTGTCTAGCGGACAGAATATGCTGGAAAATGGCTTTATAATTGTTCGAACTGCAGCCCTGCTGTATTTGACAAGTCAAACGGTGTACAAATTCTTGTTGAACCTTGTGTATGGTTTCTTGCGTAATATTGTTTATTTCGTTTTGAATTTTTCTCTTGTACATCTGCAATATTTGCTGGTTTCTGTTTTATAAATAACATTCTTCAGATGGCCCCACAGAAAATAATCCAAAGGATTTAAATCTGGTGACCTCTCTGGCCATTCAGTGGGTCCACGTCTACCAATCACCTGTTCGGAAAAAATTTCATCAAATTCTTCTAACATCTACAGCATAATGTGGAGTGCACCATCCTTGAAACCATAAACTTTCATCAAAACCTCCAGGATTACGTCTGTTTGGGGAAAAAAATTACGTAAAGTAGGTACGAGATACCCCCTTAAAACTCAAGGTACGTTGCCCGTTTAAAATTACCTTCGAAAAGTAGGGTCCGATGATTCGATTTCGTACAATTCCCGCCCATACATTTACTTTTGAGGGTATTTTGTATGATGCTCATGCATCCAGTGGGGTTTCTTTGCCCAGTATCTACAATTTGACGGTTAACCTCACCATTTAACATGAAAGTGGACTCCCTCAGAAAAAATAATGTTTGGTATCAAGAGGGTCTTGGTGACATTTATCCATCATTTCTTCGCAAAATTGGGGTCTTCTATCGGATCATCTTGTTTTAACATCAGTTGTCAGCCTTTGCTGCCAAAACAAAAGAAAATGTTATTATTGAATGAAGAAGAATAGAGGTTTATGTAAGAAAAACAAAAGATCATTTGAACCCCCTTTGATTAATTTGTCGAAAAAAGCTGGGGAGCCCCGGGATACAGGGAGTTGGGAATAAGTGCGACAAACTTGGGGGATGTTTCCCCGATAAAAAAAAAATTTTAAGTTTGCTATATAACTTTTTCCGCAAATGCTTCGGAAAAGTTTTTCTTAAAACTGACTATTTATTTATTACCTGAAACATTTCCCGGAGACATTGTTTTTAAAAAGGGGTAAAAAAATTTAGGCTTTTTTGAAAATGCAATTAAGAATTGTATGTTATCATTGGCGCGCATACGGGTAATGATCAAAAAAATTTTAAAAAAAAAAATGGTTTCCCCCAACAGATTTTTCCCAAATAAAAAATCATTTTTTGGTTTCCAATTTGTGAAAAAAAAATTTTTTGGCCTTTTTTTTAAAGGGGCGCCTTTTTAAAAAAAAAAAAAAAAAATAAAACATCTTAACGCGTTTTTCCTTTTTATTACTTTAATAATTATGTGGTAGCGATGCTAGTATTACTGTAAACCATTCTGTTAAATACGAATATTTTAACGAAATGTCAAATTAGCGTTTCCCATTTTGCTTTTATTTGGGTATAACATTAATGATAATAAGTTATTGATTTTTCATCGAAAAGAAGGGAAAAAATTATGAAAAGGGGAAAAAGCCGGGAATGCATTTTGTTTTAATGGTCGGTAATGGAAATGGTTAAGACGATTGTATGCTGAGTTGTATCCAGGAGGGGGGGGGTTTATAAAAATATTTTTTCACCAACTTTTCGGAAAAGGGGAAATTTTTAAAAAAACAAATTTTTGACGGGGCGCCCCGAGAAAAAAATTGAAAATTGGGAAAAGCAGTTCTGGTTTGGGGATTGCGTTCCCTAAAACAAGAAATTAAAAAGCCAACATACCAAAATGTGCAACCATTTTTTAAAAAATTTTTAAAGGGAAAAGCTATTGTTTTCCGTTTATATTTAAGTGAAGCTCTCCCATTTGACTTTTTCCCCGGCCTATTTTTTTGCCATTGTTTTTTCCCATAAAAACCCCAAAATTTCCCCAATTTTTTTAAAATGGGGTTTTTTTTACTGACGAGGCAAATTTTGGGGCGACTTTTTTAAAATTTTTAAATAAAAATTTCCCTTTTTAAGGAAAATCCAGGAATTTTTTTAACCCTATTTTCCATCATTTTTTTAAAAAAGGGGTTTTGGGGGACTTGATCACTTAAACGGTCCTTTTTTCCCCCCCAAACGACTAACAGGGACTTTTTTCATTAATTTTTTTGGGGAAAAAATTTACTTTTTAGAAACATTTGGGTTTTAGGTGGGGCCCCAGTCCATTTTAGCTTTTATTGTACGTAATACTTAGATACAGTATATCCAAATCGTTGATAGGTAGGGGGGGTAGGGAAAAATTTGGGCCCCGCTCGATCCCCGGGGTTTTCCAGGGTTTTTTCCCCCAAATTTTTTCCCACCCCCGGGGTTTTTTAAGACCGGGGGAATGGGAATTAAAAAAGGGTGTGAGACAATAAGAAATAACCAGGAATTTTTTCCCGGGAAAGCAACCGGGCGAAGAGTTGAATTTTTTATCCCCGAGGGAGGCCATTTTGAACATTTGTTGTAGTTTTGGGGCCCCATTTTTTTTTTTAAAATTTTATTTTGGGTTTTGTTCTTTTAACGTTATTGTATTAGATAGTTCTTTATAATATATTAAAGAAATAAAAATAGCTTTGGATGTTTTATTTTTTTCATAAAACGGTCCCCATACGAAAAAAAAAGGAGAAGAGATTTTTGTTAAAATTGAACGAGGAATTCAAAATGATTTGAAATATCTCAGGGCACCATTTTTTTTTTAAAAAATTGAGATCATTACCCGATGCGCGCCAATGATGAAATAAAATTCTTAATTTTATGTCAGAAAAAGCGCAATAACTACTTCAAAACCACCAAATTTCATTTTGATAACCCACCGGTTTAGAAATAAATAAATTTAAATTTTGAGAAAACTTATACCCGTATCCGGAAAAAGGGAAACATTTGCAAAAAAGTTATTTTTTAGCAAACTGGCATTATTTTTTATGCAGAATGACTCCCCAAATTTGTCGCACCTATTCACTGACACCCCGTATATCCCAAAGATTGTTTTTAAAAAGATTTTTTAAAAAGTTTTTTTTTTACTATTGTGACCTCCTTCCTAAAAATTCAGAACTGTAAACTTAATAACTGTTTGAAGAATATCAAATTTTAAAAAAATTTTAAATTTGGGGCGAACCCCCGCATCTGTTTTTTTGGGCCCCGCGGTAAAATTTTTAAATAATTTGATTTTTAAAAAAAATTTTAAAAGGGAAAATAGGCTTCCCAAACCCCCCTTTTTTTTTGAACTTCGGGGAAAATTTTTAAAAGGGAAAAGGAATTAGTAAAAAAACTGATAGGATGTTTTTTTTAAAGGATTTCCCCTTTTTGGTTTGACCTTGCAAATTTTTTTTTTAAATTTTAGGGCAATTTTTTTTTTTTTAAAAAAATCTTAAAAAAAAATAAGTTTGGGTGAATTTTATTTCCAATGTCGAAGAAAAACCCCAACAGCATATCACAAGTTATTAAGGGAGAGAAAACAAAAAAACCTATAAATTAAAAACAATGTTTGAGAACATAGTAGAAATATGAAATTTCGGAATAAGTTTCTTTCCCAAAAAAACCTGAGAAAATCTTGATGAACGCAAAAGACCAATAAGTCCCTTCTCCATCCAAACTGTTGGAAAAAACTGCCCCAAAAAATCATCGGCCGAAAAAAATTAACCCCGGGTCACCTGTTTGTTTTTCCCGAGGCATTCTTTCAACCCCCGCCCGATAATTTTTTTTTAGAACCCCCGGGGAAAAAAGGCAATTTTGGATTTTGGATTTTTTTTGGGCTTTTATTTTGGGGGCTCTATTTTTTTTACAAACGGATCTGTTGAAGATCTAAAGGCCAAACGTGGTAATTTGGCAATTTTTAAAAAAAAAATTTGGGGTATATGAATTTTTATTACCATAGCCCGAAAAGACCAATTATATCTTCAGGTGGGGGAAAAATGACTAATTTTAAAAGAAAAAAAGCGTCTCAATGTCGAATAAGGAAAATTGATCGGTTTTATAGCCATGAGTTTGCGTTTTTTTTCCCCCCCCGTAACCCGGTTCTTTGGTTTGGGGGGAATAGCCTTTGCTTTTCTTGTTTCATCGTAGTGGCCCATTTTCGATTGGGACTGAAATTGTCATCCAAAAATTACCAAAACTACAGTTACAATCAACTAGTATTATATATACATATTTCCGCAACATATGGAAGTTTTTTATTAATAGATATAATTAAAATTTGACTTGGCAGTTGGTTTTGCTTAAAAAAATGAGTAAAAACCTCTTTCCTTTTGTGTTACTTAAACCTGTCAAATTTGTAATTTTTTCTAAAATCCTCAAAAAATCAGTTTTTTTTGGAAATTTCAAAAAATGCCAAAAAAAAATTCCTGTTTCCCACCATACCTTTGCTCCAAATTTGGACTCTCCACTTCGATTTTTTTTCCCATTTTTTAATTTTTAATCTTTCGGCTCTCCGGGATTCGAACAAAAACATGATTTTTAAATTTCAATATGATGAATACAGACCAATGTCAATCTTGCCCAAAAAAATCCCACATTGGCCTGACCAGAAAAAAAATTAAATGCACCTCCCCGGGGAAATTCGTCTTTGTTGTTGCAAAAGTTCATCTAGTTTTTTTCACATGTGAAACTGATTCGGATTTTTTAAAGTATGGACTTTAAATTATGTCAGTAATCGAAAAAAACGAACTTCTCTTCATTCTTATTACACTCGTATTTCTTTTTTTAAAAGGGATTTGTATCCGATTGCTGTGGATGGTTCAAATATTTTGATGTATTTACATAAAATGTGACTGTTGGATGTAAACTTTAGATTTATTTCGAGCAAATAATAATTTTTCGCAACGTTTTTTTGAATTAATTTCATAAAATATTTTTCCCTTTATTTTTCCCCCATTAGATGTGTACAAAACATTAAACTAAAATAACTATAAACCAAATTCACAAAAAAACATCTCAACATCATTGATTTTCCCAATAATCTTATAAAGAACCCGAATTCATCTTTTAGGCCGTCCTTCCCTTCAAATAAAAAATTATAGTCAAGCCCTTTGTGACTTTTTTTAATAAATGGATTTATGTTAGCACAACACCCCCCGGAATGGTATTCTCTGAATGTTCTTTGTTTCAAAATGGTTTGTGCTTATACATTTGCCCCGATAACCCCATAGAAAAAAAGTCCATTGGAAATAAGTCCGGTGATCTTGGTTTGGGCCCAAAAATCTTTCCCAATCCTCCTATCACTTTGCCCCCCAAAACATCTGACTGAGAACTGTTTCACTTCTACCATTTGGGGATCGGTGCCCCAAGCTATCCCAAATTTGTCTAACAATTGGAGTTATAAAACTTAGACAACTGATATATAATTAAATTTCTGACATGTCTGCGTTCAAATTTACTCAAAAAAATATGGTCCAATTATTTGTTTATGTAATAAAACCACACACATTTGTCATGAGTGAATATTGGTCACGGCATTCTATTGCAAAAATTTGGCATTGTTGTACCACCAGCGACAATTTTGGGAATTAACTGGTCCGTTCCGAAAGAAAGTTGCCTCGTCTGTCCATAAAACCTTAGGGAAAAAGGGATTTTATTTTCTCTCCACTTCGGAAAAAAAAATGAAAATCTTAATTTGAATATCGAAATATCTTTCTTTAAAAGTGTGTAAGAACTTTGGGGTTGTAGGGATGGAAATTATTTTTGTCAAAATTATTCCCCAGCTCTCCAACCCCTCTATTTTTTACTAATAATTCCCAATATTTTTCCGATTTCAACAACGGGTTCCAAAAAAAACATTGAGTTGTTCTTCTTCATTATACCTTATTGGGTTAATGTGGTTTCTTGAAACGATTATCTAAGAGCCAGTTTCTTTGAATGTTTTAAATTTTCCACGGTACTAAAGTTTAATATTTCTTCCTGGGTGCCGATGATTGAAAATATTCTCACCATTCTCACCAATGAAAGAACAACCAATTTGTCTTGTGTGGATAAACATTGTGGAATTATAAATTACGAAAATCTGACACAAAACAACCCCTTTTTTTAAAAATAATTTGACATTAAACCAAAAAAAAATTTCTTTCAAAAAGCCTACTAAGGGAAAATTTTTTTTGTTCGTTAATTGGCTATTTTCTTCCCGAGATGTTGCATTAGTCTTGTATTTTTCGAAATTTTATATCATGTTTGGGACAAATCGCTAGAAGAAAGTCTTTTGAATAGTTTTAAATGTGGGTCATTGTTTAGTTTACAAAAAAAGTATGATAATTCGGGTTTGTTTTAAAAATGGAATTTTGGTCAAAAAAAAAAATCAAAATCTATTAAAAAAAGAAATAAGGGAAATAAGAATGAAAAAGAAATTGGGGTTTTTTCGATTACTGAAATTAACGTCCAAAACATTGAAAATCCGAATCGTTTCACAATTAATTTAAAAAACTAGATGAACTTTGCAAAACAAAGAACGAAGTTCTGGAGGTGCATTTATTTTTTTTTTTGGTAACAGGTCAATGTGGTATTTTCTGGGCAAGAATGACATTGAAGTCTCGTATTCATCAAAATTATGAAATTTGAATCATGTTTCGTTCGAATCGGTAGAGCGAAAATTGGAAAAATTAAAAAAATTGGAAAAAAGTCAAGTGACAGTAGAAAGTCCAAATTTGGGAAAAGGTATAAAATTGGAAACTGAGCATCTTTTTTTATTTTGGCATTTTCGAAATTTCAAAAAAACTGGATTTTTTGGGGATTTTCGAAAAAAATGTCAAATTTGACAGGTTTAGAGTAGCACATGACAAAAGGAAAGAGGCTGTTTTTCACTCATTTTTCAAGCACAAACTAACTGCGAAGTCAAATTTTCATTATATCTATCAATAAAAAAAACTTCCATATGTTGCGAACTTTATGTGTGACACTGTATATATATTATATACAGTGTGTCAAAATTAAAAGTTGTGAATATCTTGAAAATAAAAAAAAATATCAAGAAATTCCAAGAAATGATTTTTCCATGACAATTGCAAAATTTGTTATTCTAGAGTTTGGTAGATAAGTTATACTTACCTACTTGTCTCCTTTTTTACAAGATTTTTTATTTAGTTTTACCTTTTCCGATGTAGGTCCGTGGGTTTCTGATCAAATCTTACAAGTTAAATTCGACCCACTTATTAATAAAAAAAACTTCCATATGTTGCGAACTTTATGTGACACTATATATATATATATATATATATATATATATATATATATATATATATTTATAAATATATATATATATATAGGTATATATATTTATATAAACTTTCGTATTGATACAAGATAATTTCGACGCAGTTTATCCATTTTCGAGCATGCAAATAAAAATTATGATGATGTGATGTATCTTTTGCCGGCAGAAAGCAGGAAAGTTTACAAAATAACAGTTGTTTATGTATTAAAATCCCCTGGTTTGTGCAATAAAAAAGTGTCTGATATCAAAACAAAGGACTTAATAATAAAAAAAGAGGATATGAAAAAAAAAGGAATGTCAGTCAATACCAATTTATATAAAGCAATCACGTCTCGAATATCAATCACAATCGAAACGAATCCTTGTCATTTCGACAATACCCACTCACAGATTTAGCATGCCAGTGGCGTATACAAGTGCGGCTAATAGGTGGGAAAGATAAAGTCAAATATAACCACTTGAAATGGTCCAATTATGTTTTTGTCGAGGAAAACTAGATTATCACAGGAACATATCCACATAGGATATTTGGCGATCTAGGGGCCAAAATAATGTATCTTCCTCTATTTATTCTAAATGAGTTTTCTCATTAATTTAGGTACCTATTGTGTTTGACGTAATTTTGGGGTAAATAAAAAAAACGACTCATGATATTCAATATGCGATAGAAAACAAGTAAGTTTCATTATGATGATGACGGGAACCATGATTCTTCATCTGAGGAGTTTTCTGAGTCAGAGTCATCCCTACGTTAGTTTGCGAATGAATCAAAAACATAATAAACTTATTATTGCGGTTATAGTGCTTGCGTATCGTTCGTCAGATTTCGTACGAAGTTCGTCAGTTTGATTTTTCATGCGAATTGTTGCGATAAAATACATGATATGGATGTCGAAGAACTTATTAGTTTAGTTTTTGAAAAGAGACTTTTATGGGATATGTAGCAAAAGAACTATCATAATAGGGACATTTATCAACAGAATAAATTCTTTTTGCGTTCGTTTCTTTTGTTAACTTTGTTTTAAAGGTGACACTGTGTTAAAATTGAGTACAATCATAAACATAAAGTACAATCTTACCTTAATGTTAATGCCAGTCTTTCTTTATCAAACATACATTCTCAAAAATTTGATAGCTTGGAAAAAAAAACTATTCCTTCTGGTAACATTCTGAAGTACTCGAAAAAGGTATTCGATGGCTCTAACATGTCTTGAAATAACGTGTGGTATTCTCCTTAATAGGTCTTGAAGAACATATTTTATCCACATGCACCATTTTGCCCGTCATAATGAGGGTTTTTGATAAGGGGCTTTCCAAAAATTGGCACCCGTATGATAAATTCTCATTGTCATCCATCTTTGGATATCTTGACGAAACAGAATTCGCATGCTCTATTGGCACACGTATGCTAAATTCTCATTGTCATCCATCTTTGGATATCTTGACGAAACAGAATTCGCATGCACATCTGAACAACAATTCTGATTTGTTCGTCAGAAACCGCATCCACTATAACCGTAGCCTTAGCTGAGAGTATCAATTCCTGTGACTCCTTTGAGAAGAGTTTTGAGGTTTCTTGGGTGTTTGTCCCATATCGGTTATAAGGGGATCCGAGTTCAGCAGTAACCTATTTATAACATCAAAGTTATTTGACTTCCTTGTGGAGATTGTGGATTGGCAAAAAATCTTCTGCTGCTATTGCCATAATTTGTATTGCCAAATCCGGCGTTCGGTACATCCACTATTAAGTCCGTTTCCCGTCGGAATATTCCTTGTATTTCTGCCTTGATTTTTTTAACAATGGCTTTGTCACTATCCGGTCTTAGTAGCATTTTTTTAAAGGGCAGTTTATAAGATAGGTGCAACAAACTCTCAAACAAACGGATTCTGGCAAGTGAATCAGACAGGCCAAATGTAAGCGCTTCTGTATCAACATCATTCTCGATCAGTCAGGTTATTGAATTGTTCGGAGGTTGTCTGAGTGGCTGCGTTACACACTTTGGCATCTATCATCGTAGGCACTTCTTGTAAATTAATTTTAGCGCAGGTTTCAGTAACTTGGTAGGATTCTTCAGGTAATAGTCTCGTTTTGCTTTTCGTAGTATACCGTAGCTTGGGTGATACTTTCTCTTCGTACTTCTAACCATCCCGTATTGCCGAATGTAGAGATCGGCTTCCACAAACATTGAGAGGGCGAGCATCGGTGTCAGTTCTGTTTCTCACCCTGTAGAGCGCTAGAGTAGGCTTTCTTGTACATCCTAGCTCGTTTTTATAAATTAGGAGCATCCCTCTTTTCAGAAGTTCTCAATTGTATGTGAGTAGTATGCATCAACATCTTCATCTTTAGCACTGCTCAGTCCTTCCGTTTTCCTTCTTTTGCTTCTGTCGCTCAATGTGCACAATGTTTTTTGGTGGTCGATTTGAACGTTGCTGCACAACTTTTGGAATTTGGATTGTTCCTTGTAACTATTCTTTATTTTTAAAGAAATATAGGTATCTTCCTTTTATGCGCTTTTATCCATGTCTGAATTGAGA
>JAFIRS010003637.1:0-123283 GCA_018342105.1 Gonioctena quinquepunctata | reverse complement strand
GTTTTAATCTGATTTTGGGGAGACGGAAGACAGTCGAGGGAACTTCTCAACGGTTAACAGCAGCTACCTCGTGTTTGGGGTAATTAAATTATATAATAGTTAGTAGTTAAAGTGAAGTAGGTAAGTAAGTATTTTAAAAGTAATAATTCGTAGATTTAAGTCCTAAAAAAATTTAAATTATTTTTTTACCAAAAAATTAAACCGACGATAAAAGAAACTAAAAAGCGAAAACTAAAATAAAAGTTTTTAGTCTCAATAACTAAGCTCCTAAACTAATGTGAGTAACTAATTATGAGTCGACGCTGAACAAACAATCAACGAAGATCATCAGATTACTTTAAAGAAATAATCAAAACAAAATAACATAAAAATGCAACGTGAAATCTCCAAGAATGAACAATAACATTAAAAAAATGCGCACGACCCTCGCAACGACGTGTGCCCTCACGTATGAGCCCGTTCGGGTAGGTAGCTGTAGTCGTTCGTTCGTTCGTTCGCTCACTCGTTCTTCGTACGTTCGTTCGTTCGTTCGTTCGTTCGTTCGTCGTTCGTTCGTCGTCGTTCGTTCGTTCGTTCGTTCGTTCGTTCGTTCGTTCGTTCGTTCGTTCGTTCGTTCGTTCGTTCGTTCGTTCGTTCGTTCGTTCGTTCGTTCGTTCGTTCGTTCGTTCGTTCGTTCGTTCGTTCGTTCGTTCGTTCGTTCGTTCGTTCGTTCGTTCGTTCGTTCGTTCGTTCGTTCGTTCGTTCGTTCGTTCGTTCGTTCGTTCGTTCGTTCGTTCGTTCGTTCGTTCGTTCGTTCGTTCGTTCGTTCGTTCGTTCGTTCGTTCGTTCGTTCGTTCGTTCGTTCGTTCGTTCGTTCGTTCGTTCGTTCGTTCGTTCGTTCGTTCGTTCGTTCGTTCGTTCGTTCGTTCGTTCGTTCGTTCGTTCGTTCGTTCGTTCGTTCGTTCGTTCGTTCGTTCGTTCGTTCGTTCGTTCGTTCGTTCGTTCGTTCGTTCGTTCGTTCGTTCGTTCGTTCGTTCGTCTCGTTCGTTCGTTCGTTCGTTCGTTCGTTCGTTCGTTCGTTCGCTTCGTTCGTTCGTTCGTTCGTTCGTTCGTTCGTTCGTTCGTTCGTTCGTTCGTTCGTTCGTTCGTTCGTTCGTTCGTTCGTTCGTTCGTTCGTTCGTTCGTTCGGTTCGTTCGTTCGTTCGTTCGTTCGTTCGTTCGTTCGTTCGTTCGTTCGGTTCGTTCGTTCGTTCGTTCGTTCGTTCGTTCGTTCGTTGGTTCGTTCGTTCGTTCGTTCGTTCGTTCGTTCGTTCGTTCGTTCGTTCGTTCGGTTCGTTCGTTCGTTCGTTCGTTCGTTCGTTCGTTCGTTCGTTCGTTCGTTCGTTCGTTCGTTCGTTCGTTCGTTCGTTCGTTCGTTCGTTCGTTCGTTCGTTCGTACGTTGGTTCGTACCGAATACGTAATATTTGTTATTAGGTATGATGCAATTATTCAGAAAAATAGTGGAAATAAAGTGAAAGTGTGTGTATCAAATTATTCGTAAAGAAATGATCTTTCACAAAAAGCCGACAAGCCACCCTCTTTCCATTCGAAAAAATCAAGTTAACTGGAAAATTTCATCTTTGCGACTTTTAAATAATTCTTTAAACGACTGTGAAGTCATAAGCCTCAAAGTCGTTTTTTTCCCATGTTACTTGATCAAGAATGAAGCGATTCACACGATCCATGGCATTCTAGATCAAAAAATTAAAATTGGAATGAAAATTACTTTATAAGTGAGGTGTTGTTGGATTTACAATGTCATTCTCGACAGGAATAAGTAAATATATATAGGATGTCATATTTAAAAATTGAAAGTTGGGGTCATTTCCGGTCAAACCGGAAGTACGGCAAAGCAAGTAAATATGTCAAAAAATGTAAATTGAATTTTGTTTTTCTATTTTTAATAATAAAAAAGTTATAGGGGGGAGCCACCTTAGAGAATCACCCGGTATATATATATATATAGTAGTCAAAAGTCAAGTGGCAAAAGTAGTCCGGAAGTCGGTGGTCGGAGTTAGGGGGCACGGCGGGGTCTCTCACTTGAATAAGAGGCCAGATCGTCGTCGGGCCCGCCAGTGAGAATATGAATCAAGAAAAGAATTACAGCAGTTTGATAGTTAGATAATAATAATAATAATCTTTATTCACAAACAAACACAATCGCAGATCGCTGGAATCACAGGTATTACAATTAGATTGAGATTGATGGTGTGGCCAAAGCAGCATTGACAAAACAAATATATGTAATATAAAAAAACTAAACTACTTAGAACACTAATGTATACGTTTATACATATATATATATATATATATATATATATATATATATATATATATATATATATATATATATATATATATATATATATATATATATATATATATATATATATATATATATATATTTAAGATCAAAACTTGCTGAATGTCCTAACGGATCCCGTCCATTTTGGTCTTTCGCCAAAGCTATGGGAAGAAACTTCACTTCCAGCTCATTTCCTCCTCTAACCAAAGAAGATGGAACACTAGCAACGACTGCCCAGGAAAAAGCCAATATCTTTGCGCACCTATTTGCTGGAAATTCCACTCTGGGTTCATCGGGAAACAACCCCGAACATTACACTTTTTGACATTCACATGTCTGAGATCACCTTTCGCTAATGTACTATCAGTAAGATTTTGCTGGGTCTCAACATCAACAATGTCTGTGGATGTTACGGAATTCCGCCGATTGTTCTCTAGGAATGTGCCGCCGAACTGTTCTTTTGCGAGTTGTTCAACCACTCTCACAATTTGGGGTATTTCCGTCCAATTGGAAAATTGCAAGAGTACAGCCAGTCCCTAAAAGGCAAAAGGCCCTACCTAGCAACTACAGACCTATCGCACTGCTATCTATTATTTCAAAGGTCATGGAAAAGCCATCAACATCGAGCCTCAATGAAATATCTGGAAGACTCAGGATTTGTCAACGATAGGCAATATGGCTTCCGCCATCAGAGATCAACTGGTGACCTGCTCGCTTACGTCTCTCATATATGGCAGCTATCTATTGAAAAGTATGGAGAAACTTCAGCTGTGGCATTAGATATCTCCAAGGCGTTCGATCGAGTTTGGCACCAGGGACCCTCGCCAAGCTTCCGTCTTATGGCTTGCCCCCCCAGCTGTGTTCTCTGTTTGCTAGTTTCTCTCAAACAGGTCTTCCATGTAGTGGTCGATGGAGTTTCATCTGACACTCTACTCATAAATGCTGGTGTTCCGCAAGGATCTATTCTCGCACCAACACTATTTCTACTTCACATCAACGACCTGTTGAAAGCAACTTCATGTCCAGTACACAGCTTTGCCGATGATAGTACCCTCATACCGCTTTCTTCCAGGGCCCCTTTATCAGCCCGTGAAACCAGAAATGAACGAGGAAGAAATGTAAATAATATAAATATGGACTTAGCAACAATTTCGAGTGGGGATCTAATAACTTGGTAGAATTAATGCAAACAAAACACAAGCATGTCTTTTCTCTAGAAAAGCCGATCTCACTGTGCCTAACATAACTTTGTCAGGAGTAACCATACCACTGAAGTCATCCATATCGATGCTTGGTATTACTATCAGCAATAACCTTCCTGGAAAATCACGTGAGGTCCATTGCCAAAGTGCATCCCAAAACTTGGTTCTTTGTTTCGTGCCAAGAGCTATTTCACCCCACTCAGCTGCTTATGATCTATGAGGCATAGATCCGACCTGTCCTGGAAAAACTGTTCCCATATTTGAGCAAGGGCACCTAAACATATCCTGAGGCTATTGGATTCTGTCCAAAAGGGCAATTGTCTGTCGGTGATGCCTTTCGCTTACAAACTCGCTCTACTTGTCTGGAACACCGTAGAAAAGTTGGCGATTTGTCTCTATTTTATAGATATTTTCATGGGCGATGCTCTTCTGAAATATCAACAATCGTTCCTGTTTTGGCAGTCTCTTCGAGACTAACCCGTCAAGTTCAGTCATCACACCCTTCGTGGTCACTTTGGAGACCTCAGAACATCACTTTCCAAAGACTCGTTCATCCAACGAACAGCGAGGCTTTGGAACTCATTGCCTAGGAGGGTTCCCCGAGGCATACAACTCCAGAAATTTAAGAAGAACACCCACTCCTACCTTCTTTCCCCTTTGTTCTCTACGATGTTCTCTGAACATTACAGGATATCCCTTTTCGTGGGAACTAGAACATAAAAAAATAAAAATATATATATATATATATATATATATATATATATATATATATATATATATATATATACATATATACATACACATATATACATACACACACATATACATACATAAACACATATGTATACATATAAACAAATAATCAAGACAAGGGATGTATGTGGTTATGAAAGATCGTCGGGGGGTGTAACATGAAGATTAAGATATTAGAAGTATAAGGTATAAGATATATTGTATTGTAGTGTCAATATTGATAAAATCTTTTATAGTAGTAATATTGAGATCGAGTATAGTGTATCATGAATAATAATATTTTTTGTAAAAATTATCGAAGGGAAGATTTTGTCTCTGAATTTAAGGAAAATTAGTGGTCGTTCTACCTAATTCAAGTACGTATCTCTTCAATTGTCTTTTGAAAGAGTGTAAATTTATTATTGTTTTTTATATTTTCAGGAATGGAATTGTAGAATTTTGGTGCGAGATATGATCTTTGGGTAGTCGTTTCAGCCATAAATGGAATGATATAGTTTTGTTTATGACGGGTGTTGTATTGATGATTCGGTAAGTGATGTTGTTGCCTGTGTGAATGGTATCTGATACAGGAGTAGAAGTAATATAATTGTCTAATATCAAGGATTTTTGTTTCAGCATATAAGATATCTGTTGGGTATCTGAGGTTTTTATCATGAACAAGTTTCAAAAACCTCCGTTGCATTACTTCTGAGGTATGAAGATAAGTTTTTGGGGCTGCACCCCATATTAGTATTCCGTAACGGAGGTGGCTTTCTACTAGGGAACAGTAGAGAATTGAAAGATAATTTTTGGGTATGAGTTATTTTAATTTTCTAACCTTGTACAATATAGATCTCAGCTTGTTTGAGAGATATGCTATATGCAAGTCCCATATCATATGTGAATCTATAATTACGAATTTCATGGGATTTTTAATGGCACCTAGGGAATTATAAAGCTGGCTTGTCGTTATCGTGAGTCTGATAAAAACGAAATTAGGGTTTTTCTTTAGGAAATTATTCACATGATTGTGATACGCGTCTCAACTATAAGGGTGCAGGGATAAGTAAGCAAGCGCTTGTCTATTCTTCAGAATTTGTTATTTCAAGAGATAGATATTACAGTAAAATTGAAAATGAACTTGGTATTAGCACAAAAACTTCAGAAAATTGACTGATGAATAAATGAAGTTTGAATTTTTCGATCACTAATTGTTGTAACGCTCAATATCCAATATAACAAAATCTTATCACATGTTATCCTTTGGGAAAATGTTCGGTCATCCACATTCCATCTAACGACATAATCATGTTATCCGTTTCTATTAGTCTCTCTTAAAAGTCTGGAAATTAATTACTTCCTGTGGACGAAAATTATTAAGAATTTCTCTAAAATTAACTTTTATTAACTTTGCAAAACAATAAATCTTTTATAATCCGCGAAGACGTAAGAAACTCTCACTTGATAATTGACCAATACATTCACAATTATCGATGACACAATCGATATCCAATTCAGGTTTGAGAAATTAATCGAGGAAGAACCTTCGATGTTGAGATTACAATGAGCATTTTTTGTTATTTATTAGTGACATTTCATTTATCCTTTCTACACGGACTGAAATATGATTTCATGGGGACATTCTATTGAGACCTTGATGAATATCTGGTTTTACCAATCAAAATCATGCGAATCACTTTGTATTTTTTTATGATATTATTCAACTCGACACCACCATTCATTTGTTCGGGTTGGTTCTTTAAACTCTTTTAAAGGGATCTCACTCATAATATGGCTAGTATTTTTATCATTTCTTTTTTTTTTTTAGGCCCTGAAAATTAATAACTGTCTTAAAATATTTGCCACTAAGAAAAAAATTCAAGAACAATCAAAGTACGTATTCGATAAGAAAATTCCAATATGAAATCGTGAACGTTTACAAATAAACCAAAATTGAAATCGTATAGGGGGCCAAACTGATTTTTCATTTTTGAGGTTGCTGACATTTTTTTTTTCAAATCAAAAAGCGAAGCCAATATGCAAAATGGCAGTGCCGAAATGCAGGCAAAAATTCATAATTCATAATGCGATTCAACAAAAAGTTTTCATTTATCACAAATTATTGGACATATAATTTAAAGAACTCAAAACAATATAAAATTGTCGTTAACGTACCCAGGGTTGAAGGGTAAATAATGGAATTGGATCTTGGAGTAAAGTTAGATATTTCCTACCTCGTGATATATCACTAGTCTTTTGAAGTAAAAACTTTTTAGCCATTTTCAAATATATTTTTTTGGCGTTGACATTTGCTTTGTTGTCATTTTGTTATTCCAAAAAATTTCTGCAGAACCTAATTCGGTTTAGAATTTTTAAGAAAAACTGGGAGCTAATCAAAATCTATATACCTTCAAAGAAGTGTTTCGATTTATGTGTACACTATGAAGCCGAATACATTATCAATAGGAATTGAAATCGAAGAGTTTATATAGATATATTATGAGAAATAGTAATGAGGATACACTCTCAATAACTGATCGTATTCCAGATTCCAGATACTATAAACTTTCTATTAGTTTTTCAACTTTGGTTATAATTGTGAAAGTTCGATCTGATATATACAACGAACATAGCAATTTACTATAAATTACATCGCGGAAAGTATATGTATTATATAAACCAGCTCGTACTTGTGGAATGAACATTGCGCAATTCAAAGTACAAGGTAAAGGTTAAAGCAAAGTTCAAGAATATGCCAGACTAAAATTAAATGTAATCATCATTGAAACATCAAACAATGTGTGATTGAAAACTTGTCCATATGGATTCAATCAGCATATCATCAGTAATTCTTCATTTGATTTTTATTTTGTGCTGATTAAAACATTTTTTCATCATATATATTTTTCATTGTCCATCGTTGCAAAGGATATTACTACTGAAATTGTCTCTTCATTCTTTTATTCATATTGAAGGTAATAGAGGTGTGAAAAAATGTCGACTCCAACTCAATCGAAGTTGGCGACAACATTTACAAAACGATATCTGTCTTCGAATACTCATTAATATAGACAACCACTGTCACAGCTAGAGCAGGCAGGGGATGCCCACAAATAGGGGTACTATCACTTCTTCTGTGGGCTATCCTAGTAGTCGAACTAATGGCTAACATCCAGAGGTATGTATTGCTTAGGATATGCCGATGATCTTGCAATTGTTGCAGGAACCGTTTCGGAGCACATGCAGGCTGCTCTAAACTTAATAAATAAGTGGTGTCAGGATGAGGAACTAACTGTAAACCCCAACAAAAACAGAATAGTCGCTCTTACGGAAAAGAGAGTGCTGAGAGGACTCAAGCCACCAGTTCTGAACGGAGTCATCTTTGACCACAAGCTGACATGGAATGAACACCTACAAAAAATAATTCAAAAAATCACGGTAGCCCTCAACCTATGTAGAAGAATGTGTGCAAAAAACTGGGGGCTACAATCGAAAATGATCATTTGGCTATATAGCTGGGTCATCAGACCCAGGATAACATACGGTTCGGTAACATGATGGTCAAAGACTCAGCAGGCTGGAGCGATCCGAAGGCTAAGCGGCATCCAAAAGCAAGCTTGCCTGGCAGCCATCGGAGCTATGAGGCACACTCCAAAAGCCGCCTTAGAAGTCTTGCTGAACCTATCACCACTTCATGTTTACATACAAGGCGAAGCCAGGTTAGTCGCCAGTAGACTGACCAGAGACCATAAGTAGACTGCACGCAAACTATATATGCAAAGAGTTGGAAACCGACCCCATAATGAGAATGCCATCGGACGAGATGATTCTCAAGTATAGCTTCGACCTCCAATCAATGCACAAATTGCTTGCTACACAGACGGCTCGAAAACCAAAGAAGGTGTAGAGCAGGAATATATTTAGCCAAGCCGAAGACAGGAGTCTCACTGAGCTCAGGCAAACATGTGACGATATTTCAGGCAGAAGTTGCAGCAATACATCACTGCGCAGAGGAGTTACTAAGGCAAGAGTTTAACGAAAAGATCATTGCCATAAACGCTGACAGCTAAGCAGCTATTAAAGCAATCAGCTCCATGCAAGTTGACTCCAAACTTGTCTGGGACTGCTTGGAAACCCTACAAAAGGTAGGCAGTCAAAACAGACTATCTCTGGCTTGGATGTCAGGCCACACAGGCTACGAAGGCAACGAAGAGGCCGATTCATCAGCCCGAGAAGGAGCACGACGTGTCCCAATTGGTCCAGAAACTTTTTGTGACACAGCGAAAGCTCTGCAAACAACACAAACCAATACCTGGTTGAAGGAGCAATCTCAATTATGGCGGAACAAGGCGCTGGGCATGAGACAGGCCCAAGAGTGCATCAAGGAACCATCGCTAAAATTCTCAGAGTAACTGCTAAGCCAGAATAGGAGATCAACCAGGATCATGGTTGAGCCCCTGACAGGGCACTGTAGACTCAACAAACACATGAATAACATCGGTCTGGCAGATACAATCACTTGTAGGTTTTTCCAGGAGAAGAAAGAGGTTTATAAGTTATCCTAGCTATCAGCGTGAAGAACAGTATCATCTCCGTATTTGTTATTATTGATCTTCTCAATTATTTCTTTGCTGTATGTCGATGTTATATTGACATCCGTTTACATGAGCAACACATCCACGTTTATTTCAGTCATTTGGTGCTCAAAACGGGGGTTACTGTTTCCCGGAAGTTTTGAAAATTGGTATTTTTATAGATTTTGACGTGCTCTTTCCAAACGAATTTTCACTTTGCCACCTCGCATCTTTGCCGCTCGCGCAGTCATATTGGAAAAATGGCGCTCACAAACAGTTTTTTGACAATATCTCATTTCCGACTCTTTTTACGATGAAATAGTTATATAATAAATTCAAGCAAATTTCCTAAAAAAATTTTCTGTAAAATAAACAGTTATAGCGTAGGAGGGCCGTGAACCAACACACATCTAGACTGAATCATCAGTACGAGTTTTGAATTGATGCGATACTTGATGGAAATTGGATTAACCTTTGCGGCCGTCTTACGCTGAAACTATTCGATTTGCAAAAAATATGTTGATACATAAATTGTAGGAAATTATCTAGTTCAATTGATTACATAACTATTTTCATCGTAAAATGAGTCGGAAATGAGATATTGTCAAAAAATTGTTTTTGGGCGCCATTTTTGCAATGTGACGGTGCGAGGTGGCAAAGTGAAAATTCAGAAAGAACACGTCGGAAACTATAAAAATACCAAATTTTGAAACTCCCGGTGAACTTTCCAGGTAAAACTACCAGATAAGTGAGGTACTTTCTTCCTGATATAGCAGTTTGGCATCAGTAAATTCCTTATATATTATTCATGTCGTATCTATATAGGCTTTTCTTACTCAAGCATCTTGATGGAGAGTGTGGCGAGAAAAACCAACCATATAATCAGAAGGGAGGATCATTAGGCACAAACAAGACTACACTCCTTCCCGACGATGATCAAATCTGGAGCAAGTCCAGGATGTTATGCTGTCAGCTTCTTGAATGAATGTACTACAGAGCTGAGCTGCTGAAGTGATTGGGATTAAATTACCATTTCGGGACTGAACAGAAATGCGATCAAATAATACACAGGGGCTATAAAATAGTAGAAGAAACTGACTTACGAGTATATGGGCCAAGAATCAAATACTCCGGGAGTTAGGACAAATCTCCAAGCATTTTTCGAGTAGAAATAGACGCTATCGAAAAATGCGTCCAGTTCAAGATCTGAAGAAACTACCGCAGACAAGAGATCATCATTCTTGGGATCCTTCTGCAGGCTTGGGAATACAATATGAGTAAAACTAAAAAGTGAAGTGGATAACGAAAAATCCACATATTGGGAAGATCTACAAGATATGAGACAAGCGAAGATACTTTTGGGAATTCACAAACAAAAGAGATCTTCCAAATGCATCACTCTAAGCAAAAACAAACTCCGAATACTGACATGCATCCATGAATCCGAATAGACCACTGCCCACTCAAACGACATCTGAAGAAACTGAAATTAGTAAACGAAGCAGACTTAAGATTCTGCCAGGAGGACGGCAGCCACATTCTGTCAGACTGCATAGCATTAGACACAACACCTGGGAGTATATAAGATGGAAGAGGGAAACTTACCCAACTTGAAGCCATTCCACATCCCCAAACTTCTTAAGAAGAATAAGACTAGAAGGATAGCTATGAACGTCTAGAAATCAACAACTACGTAGCAAAAAAAGTGGAACACAATAGATCTCATAGGTACTTTCCACTCACATACATACATACCCAACTATTCAAAAAGTATGTCTTCAATTTTCAGTTCACAATATTTACTTTATAACATGGATACCTTCGAAAGGTTATTGTGATTCATAGGAGAAATTTTTTCACATCTGATTCATATAACAAAAAATCAATTCGTGAAGCACAGTTCGAAAAACAACTCGATGAAAAAAATCTTCATGAGAGTAAAAATATATCACATCATTTCTCTATGTATTATTTCACATCTGCAAATACTTGTATATACCTCTTTTGCAGAGAAACGTTATAAAACTGCTTCATATGAAAATTATTACGGTGAAGTAGGTGATACGTTTTAAATTGCTACCATTTTCATGGTTCTGTGGTTTACCATCAAATTGATTTGATGCAATGACAGTTTGAACAGTTTTTCAAACCATTACCCAATTCGATACAATTATTATGTTTCACCGAGTACAACCTTCATTTTTTACGAATTTATTCAATTATTGATGCCCGCGATATTTTAAATCTGTTTTAATTTGAATCCGTATACATATTTCAATCAATGTGTAGGTGATATAATCCTCAGTCGCCAATTTTATTGTTTGGTCAGTGTAAATTGAAATATATTAGGGGTGATCTAATTCGATTTGATAAATGTGTGAGTTATGTTTATTTTTTAATGAAACACCCTATATATTTTCACTTGCAAAAGTATAAAGTTGTATGGGTTTATACTAGGTGGTTCGGAAGTTACGGTGGGAAATATGTCACAATATGGGTTCATTCAACACCAAATATCTCAAAACCAATAATTTGGAATGAGATACTTGTTCCACCATTTATAATATTTCAGTTTTTTTCAAATGGAACGTTCTGTAAATAAGGCCATACCAGAATAGTCCACACTATGAGCTTGCAGAAAATGTAGGGTTTACCTATTTGATTTCTATCAGAGATGTATCTAATTCTTAAGGAAAGTATGAAAAAGTCAGTAATGATAAAAAAGCATAAATTCACAGCAGATGTTCCCATTTTGAGCTATGTACAATTTAAGTCTATCTGCAATTACTCATCGAACTTCAATTAAAGTTGAACTTGTAATAGCGCGAAAAACTAATTCTATTCTTCATCTCTTCTGATGTCGTTGGTTTCTCGCGGTAGACCTCTCCTTTAACATATCCCCAGAGATAGAAATCTAGGGGCGTGAGGTCTGGGGACATAGCTGGCCACTGAATGGGTCAGTTTCTTCCAATCCATGAATTTCTGCGCCATGTGTCACAAATATTCTTACCCGATTTTGTGTGTGGGAAGCGTTCCATCATGTTAGTAAAAAAGGAACTCTTATCCCAATCGGCACATCCCCCAACAAATTTACAAATTTGGAAATCGGAAATATCTGATGATCCCCAATTATGTCTCCTCCCCCAAATACCTATCATCAACTTCTCTGTCGAGTAGTAGTGACAATTGTGTGCATTTACCATCCCATTACTTTTAAATGTGAACTCGTCACTAAACAAAATGTATTTCAGAAAATTTGGTTCCTCGCGAATGAAATTCAATATATTTTCACAATAGCAAACTCTGGTATCATAATCCATTTCATAGAGTTCTTGATGTAATTCAATTCGGTATGGATGAAGTTTATTTTTTCTCAATATTCTGTTCAAGGAAGTATGACCAGCTCTCTTGCAATTTCCCTCGTACCAACATGAGGAGAAGTTTACCGCGAGATACCAAAGACAATAGAAGACACGAAGAATAGAATAAGAGAAGTTTTTCGCTCTATTACAATATCAACTTGAATTGAAGTTCGAAGAGGATTTGTAGATAGACTTAATTTGTGCATAGTTCAAAATAGGAGATTGTTTGAACTTCTGCTGTGAAATAACGTCGAAATTTTTTAGTTTGTTTTGTCACCTCCTTTGTTCAGCATTGAATGAAAAAATCGTTTTTGCTGTTATGAAGAATTTTTCATACATTTCTGATGGAAATCAAGTAGGCAAACCTTACATTTTCTGCAAGCTCAAGGTGTGGACTATTCTTCATTTACACGGTGTTCTATTTGAAAAATTACTGAGGAAAAAGTGATCCCGAGTTTTGGTTACCCCCATATAGAAAAAGGGCCATTCGGTAAAATTATGAACAAGTAATGAAAATACACCATTTTCGAGGATATTTGGTGGAAATATTTTTCATTTTAGATTTTGAGATTGTTGTTTGTGACATAAATTCCACCATAACTTCCTAGTATAAACCCAAATAACGTTATATTTTTGGAAGGAATTCAATCGACTGAAAATATATGGGGTGTTTCATTTAAAAAAACATAACTTCGATAAGCCACACATTTATCAGATACCCTTCATGTTGCTAGTTATTTTTGGAACATAGCTTTCCTTGCTCTCTAATAGGGAAGCAGCTATCGTCCACCCACACATCGTTGATATCCTGTATAATTGGTAATTGGGAATTTCAGAGGAGGTTGATTATACGAAATCTAGGCAGAGTTGCAAGATTTCTTGCTGAATAGAATGTCGAAGGAATTCAGAGAAACGTTTTCTCATTTTCATATGACGTTTTGTTGTTTGTTTAAGACTATTGCTGGAGAAATAACACAAAATAATTATAAAGGTAACCCTAGACCATTTAACGATATATCTGTTACATTTCTTATTGATATGCTCAGAGATTCATCCATTCACTTCAATGGACGAATCCCTATTGAAAATCTTAGCGCCATCTAACCGTGGGCAATGGAACAGTCATTAGAGCTGAGAAGAATATGAGCGAACGCATTCATTCTGACAGCACGATGATATTAAAAGGAATGAACATACCATTCTCGTCCCTTATCGAGCTAGCTGTAATAGAGATAACTTGGTTCTGAAACTTGTCAGCCATGATTCAATGATGTAGAATTGTTCATGTTAAACTAACAAATGAATTAGAGCATTTTCCTTTCTTCTGCGAAAGTAATTTCAAATCAGTGAGTTATTGTGTGACATCAAGTAAGGTATGCGGAAATATTTTTGATCAAATGAGTTATAAGCCATCTTGGAATATATTTTTAACGAGAACGTCAGAGAGTTCTTCACAAAGAAAATGATATCTAGACTCATCTATCGATGTTGTTCAGTAAACAGCGATCAGATTCATTTAGGTCAATCTGATAATCGATGACAGTGCCGTCCAATATTTATTTTTTCATGAGTTCAGTTAGAATCATGGATGTCACATGTGATATATCAGATTGAATTAAGATATCAGTGTTCAATCGTATCTGATAAGATTGCTTTTTCTGACAAGGCTTCATTGGGATTTAATGAGGGTTTCTCAAATATATGATATCACACTGTATTTGGACATATTTTTGATGTCGATTATATGAAGTATGATATAGTTGAATAATATATATTTTTCATGATTATTTTTGAATATATCTTTGGTATGGTTCCTTATTCGGTGATAATTATTACCGAGCTGTGATTTTGGTTTTGATTTAGGTGAAGCGATCACATATATATTTATGTATATATTTAATCCTTGGAATTTGGAATATTCTTTGATTTTATAGAAAACTTTCTGAAGAAGTTTTTGACGATTGGTCAAACATAGTTCTCATATACTTTCTCTTGAATATCATTGAAATTGAAGTCATTTTCTGATTTTTTTATTCTTTGTAAAGTATAGTCTTGGCTGATCAGATCAGATCAGATCAGAATAAATTATCTTTTCTTTATATAGAGCAAAGATCAATTTTGTTTAAATCATAAAATAATTCTTCAATTTCAGTATAGAATATTACTGACAAATCTCAGCACAAGCTGATTTGTATGCTCAATTAATTTTAAGCAATACTCTCTTGATGAGATTGCTCTCATTTGTAACAACTATGCGTTGAGGAGTGCATTGAGAAATTCCAAATTCCAAGAAGTTGAATTCTCGTATATCAAATTCTGACACAGGCAATATTGTTTTTCATTTTATATTGCTGCATGAGAACACATTCAATGGACAAGAAGCTGATGCTTGCATGGTCCACCTGATCGGTCGCCCAGCAGCTATAAGTACTCCCCTGATTGCGAGCCATACAACAACGTGAAGTCTAGCTACGAGCTACACAAACCGCAATCAGAGGTACATCGTCGTCGATAAAACCGACAGGTTCAGCAAATAAAAACAATATTTCTTTTCTTATTCTGGAAACTAAATGAATTTGTCATACAGCAGATATATGATATATATATATATATATATATATATATATATATATATATATATATATATATCTAATATATAAAATTCTCGTGTCACAATGTTAGTTACCTTACTCCTCCGAAACGGCTTTACTGATTTTCACCAAATTTTATATGCATATTCAGTAGGTCTGAGAATCGGCTACTATCTATTTTTCATACCCCTAAGTGATAAGGGTTGTTCACCCTTAACATTTTTTTTTAATTCTTGAACGAAATTTTGTGTTTTTATTTTTTTATGATACAGTATTCAAAAATACATACAACCCTGAATTTTCACCCTTCTACGATCAACCCCTATTTTTTTGGCAAGATTTTTATTTTTATTACTTTTGATTTTCACCCTTCTACGATCAACCCCTATTAGAATAGAAAAACGAGAAAACAGGAAAACGGGATAACGGGATAACGGGAATAACGGGATAACAAAAAAACGGGAAAACGTGATAACGGGATGACAGGATAAGGACATAACAGGAAAACGGAATAACGGGATAAATAAAAAACGGGATAACAGGAAAACGGGATAACGGAAATAACGGGATAACGGAAAAACGGGATGACAGGATAAGGGGATGAGGGGAAAAAATGATAACGGGATAGAGCAAAAATGGGATAACAGGAAAACGGGATTACGGGATAACGGAATAACGGGAATAACGGGATAACGGGATGACAGGATGAGGGGATAACGGGAAAACGGGATAACGGGATAAGGGGAATAACGGGAAAACAAGATAACGAGACAACAGGAAGCGGAAGGAGTCAAAAGCATAATCTAGATGGAACAACATAAAGGAAAACATAGAAAAAAAGAAATTATACGCGGACATTGGACAGGACAACGTCTGTCGGGTCAGCTAGTATATATATATATATATATAAAGTCTGAGAAATTCTTTGGGACAGCAGCAAACTCAAATGTACTCTTATAACATTATATTTCCAATATTTCTTCTATTATTCTTCTTTTATTAATAAATTTTGACGAATATCGATATGTGCAATCGCTTCTGCATCGAAAGCAACCCCAAAAGACGTTGTACAGTGCCGTTCGTCTTTTCTTGTTTGGCGGGAAATTCAAAAAATTTAAAAATTATGGCTCAAAACAGACTTATTTGAAAAAATATTGAGAAAAGTTATTTGGAAAAATTGTTCAGAATGACATTTTATAGCTATAAACGAATTTGGAAAAGAATCTGAGATGAAAAAATAAAAATGAATTTTTTACCATAATAAAAATTTCAATATGGAAAAATACATTTTAGACAAAGAAACTCATTAGTATGGCCAACAGTGATATTTTAAATGATATTTTGTAAATATTCGCATGCTACTTCTATTTTATTCGGAATAAAATTGAAATCTATGGATTTGCCATGTATTCAGCTGCTTCATAAGAGGTCACTGAAATATCTCCAGGACATTATAATCCCGATACTGTTCATTATTAATAAAGGTCCTTGTATCTACATAATTTCAGATCGAATTTTTTATTCAAACAAAAAATAAATTGATTACAAACTTTCGAGTATGCATTAAATTGTTTGGTTAATAATTATTTTTATTATTATAAAATGTAATTATGTAAAAATTGAATCAATTTTTGTTCTAATAAAAATTCATATTAAAATTCTGTAGATACATGGTTCTTTGTCAACAATAAACAGTATCGGATTATAATGTCCTGAAGATATTTCTGTGACCTGTTATGAACAGCTAAATACAAATCCTAATTAAATTTTCTTCGAATAAAATAGAGGTACTGGTGAATCTTTACAAAATATCATTCAAATATTACTCTTGAGCTCAACTGATGAGTTTCTTTGTCGAAATATTTTTCCAAATTGAAATTTTTTATAACAAAATTGATTTTACTTTTATCTCAGATTTTAAACTTGTACATAACTATAAAATGTCGTTCTAAACAACTTTCTAAATAACGTTTTCAATATTTTCCCAAATAAGTGTGTTTTGAGACTATTAATTTTTTAAATTTCCGCCAAACAAAAAGACGAAGGCACTTAACATCTTTGGGGTTTCTTTTGATGCAGAAGCGATTGCATGTATCGACATTCGTCAAAATATTATATTAAAAAAAATCCCATATGATGCGTACTTTCTGCCGGTCACTGTATATATATATATATATATATATATATATATTTGATACATATTTGTTAAATAACTGGAAATGATGTTTATTTGTAAATAGACTGATATAAGTTTGGTATTTGTTTTATTGTTGTAGTTATTCACAGAAGGAAACGTTATTTGATTTGCAATTATCATTGAATAGGGAATTTGAATTATTATCCCAATTTGACAAAAAAAATTCTGGCGCCCATTCAAATTCACAATTTCTCAAACCTTTGCTTGAAACATAAATAAATTTGAAAGTAGCAAGGCGGTCCAAAGAACTCCGCACCGCTCTTCACTGAATAGTCTGGGCATTATATTACAACAATTAACTTGTTTTTCATAACATTTTTTACTAAAAAACCAACTTCAAATTCATAAAGTAATTCACCTGAAATAGCTCCTAGAATACTACGAAAAATTTTCATAATAAAGGATAATCAACTCACCACTTGTACTCTGGTTATCCAAAGTATTGAACCTCGAGTCAGGTGTGTCCGGAGAATCGGGACTGGGCGGATGATCTGATCCAATCCCAGAACTACCTCCGCTGCTTTCTATCCTCCTTCCCTTCACGTTCTGTCCCACGATGTTTGCGTTAAGACATCGCCTCAATTCGATTCCTGTCAGATTTCCTTTCGTCCTATGGACTGTGTCATAGTCTCGAGGGGGTAGGAGAATGGGAGAGTTTTTTTTGCCGAGTTTCGCTCGGAGTTCTGCGGCTACGGAGTCGTAGAGGGTAGAAACGCGGGAGTTTTCGACGGTGAATCTGGAAAGAATGGAAAAATATGTTGAACATCGATATCCTTGGTATAATATACATTTATATTGGCAACATTGGGTATGCACTTATTGTTGTGATTCTGTGAGCCTATGCTTTTAGCAGTATGACAGAAAAAATGGATGACAGAAAATAATGAGTAAATTGAGTAGTTTGTATTAAACGTTTTTCTGCAAATAAAAGTCGTGAAAGACAAGCTGAACAAGTTAAATTCATCATATTAATAGATATAATAGGTTTCGAGGTAGCGGGAATAGGACACAATGAGTAGTCTGAATATCAAATTGCCCACGTTTCGACGTTTATTTGGCGTCCTTTATCAAGGCTGAAAATTCATGAAATGTTTAATATCTCATATATCTGGATCTCCTATCACTGTTAATAAGCCGAGTGTAGCCCTAAGGCTCTTACTCTTTAGACATCAAATAAGTGGGCCACAGCCGTTCACGAATTTAGAATTTGGTTGGTCAAGAATTAGAGACCGGTCTCTAGTCCTTGCCATGGTGGTGTATCTCGAACAATGACCGAGAGGGAATTCCGATCGTAAAAATTTGAAAAAATAGTAATTTCTAATGAGGATGCAGCTTTGCTACCCTCTATGGATCAGTAGGTAACCCATCACTCCAGAGAGTGCCTGGGTCGTTTAAAACGCGAGGGGTCGTCTATATTGTAATCGGTGGCTTCCCTCACGAGCGGATTCTCGTGAGCTATTGCACAATCAAATACTTTCTGATTGCGTTCTCTAATGATACTTCTGATAGAAGGCAGATTCAGGTCTTCGAGGATTCGATCGTTCCGCACGTACCACGGAGCGTTCGTTATCATCCGCAGGACTCTCATTTGCGCCCGTTCCAGGATGCCAATGCTAGACCTGCAGATTTGGCCCCAGGCGGCCGAGGCATACAAAATGACAGGCCTGAACATCATTTTGTAAATCGTGACCTTAATATCTCATGTTAATAAAAACATGATTGTTAAAAGTTAACACACAAGGGAACAGAAATATGGTGAAAAACAACAAACAACTATCACCAAATGGTCACCACATATATAATAAAATATAACAAGATACGAGAAGTGACATAAACCATTAATTAAAATAATAGCAAATAAAACCAAATAAAAATCTACCTTTTCAATGGGTCAGACGAAATTGTTTTCCGAAAGACCGATTATTTCACTGAAAATCCACATGGTTTATCAAATAACGGATTTGTTGGTGTGAATAAAATTTCTGCAGCACTGTGGTCGGAAATAGAATTCGTATGGATAGTACGGAGATGAGCACCAAATAGATTTCTTTATTTATAAAAACTTACAACAAATTAAAATCTCAAAGAAAAAAAAACACAAAAAGCAACAACATATTATCGGCACGTATTGTCGCGTAGTACGGTATTCTTTAGTCTGGTTTATTACGGAAAAATTGTTTATATTTATTTAAAAGATGGTTGTAGCAAACGCTCAATCTATCTGTATCCGTTCTCATGTTCACGGTATCGTTCTGGAATATTCGAACCATTTCGCTGATGTTTCTCTTATAGTGATTATTTTCGCTGTCCACGATTTTGACTTCTTCAAAATTGAATTCATGTCTCTCAGTGAAATGATGTAGTGCTAGTGCCGTTTTATTGGATTTGTCTTTATTTTTTTCCCTGCAGTCATATTTGTGTTGTTGGATTCTAGTCTTTAGATATTGTTTGGTCCTTCCAATGTAACATTTGCCGCTACCTCGAAACCTATTTCTAATTGAAGGACGCTAACACTACAGAATAGATATAATGCTGACCCGACAGACGTTGTCCTGTCCAAATTTCTATGTTCCCTAAAATGTTTTTCCCGAAAACTCTCGTCCGCGTAGAATTTCTTTTTTTCTATGTTTTTCTTTATGTTGTTCCATCTAGACTATGCTTTTGACTCCTTCCGCTTCCTGTTGTCCGTTATCCCGTTTTCCTGTTATCCCGTTTTTTCTTTATCCCGTTATCCCGTTATGCCCTTATCCTGTCATACCATTATCCCGTTTTGTTGTTATCCCGTTATTCCCGTTATCCCATTTCCCTGTTATCCCGTTTTTTCTTCATCCCGTTATCCCGTTATCCCCTTATCCTGTCATCCCGTCATCCCGTTTTTTCGTTATCCCGTTATTCCCGTTATCCCGTTTTCCTGTTATCCAATTTTTTCATTATCCCGTTATCCTGTTTTCCCCTTATCCCCTTATCCTGTCATCCCGTTTTCCCGTTTTTTCGTTATCCCGATATTCCCGTTATACCGTTATCCCGTTTTCCTGTTATCCCGTTTTTTATTTATCCCGTTATTCCATTTTTCCGTTATTCCCTTATCATGTCATCCTGTTATCCCATTTTCCCGTTTTTTCGTTATCCCGTTATTCCCGTTATCCCGTTTTCCTGTTATCCCGTTTTTTCTTTATCCCGTTATCCCTTTCTCAATTTATCGTACTTCAATTATTATATTCGATTGCCATCTTGCAACCCTATTGCGGATCTGTGGATAAAATAAAATAAAATAAAATAAAAATCGCGATGGAAAAATAGGGGTTGATCGTAGAAGGGTGAAAATTTAGGGTGGTATGTATTTTTGAATGATGTATCATAAAAAAATAAAAACAACAAATTGTATTCAAAAAATAAAAAAAAACAAGGGGTGGACCACCCTTAACATTTAGGTGGATGAAAAATAGATGTTGTCCGATTCGCAGACCTAACCGATATGCACACAAAATTTCATGAGAATCGGTCGAGCCATTTCGGAGGAGTTTAATTACAAACACCGTTTCACGAGAATTTTATATATTAGATATTGGCAACATTGGGTATGCACTTATTGTTGTGATTCTGTGAGCCTATGCTTTTAGCAGAAAAAATGGCTGACAGAAAATAGTGAGTAAATTGAGTAGTTTGTATCAAACGTTTTTCTGCAAATAAAAGTCGTGAAAGACAAGCTGAACAAGTTAAATTCATCATATTAATAGATATAATGGTTGATGTATGGGATTATTAATAAACATAATTAACTTTATGCAATGCCATCCTGGGTTTGTGACATTGTTACTCTGTATTATTGGAAAATACATTAATGCAACTTGACATAATCTGAACTCTATAAGTTGCTCTAACCACAAACCCCTTCCATGTCCTATAAAACAGTATTTTTCAACTTAAAAATAATACATTTTTGAGTTGAAAATACGATATCATTTCAAATTAAAAAAATGCAAGATATAATATTTTTAAACATATTTTTTATTTTTATATTTATCATAGACTCATTCTATAAGTAAAATACACACTTTCTCAACGTTTCCTTATACAGTGCGGTCCATAGGTATGAATAAATTATTTTTAGCGTTATTATGAATTTGTTTAAAAAAACCTGAAACACGTCGATTTCTATTGTCAATTTGACAATTTATAGTAAAAATATTACCCTCTCCTTGCACCCCCTCTGAATTATGAGCACCGCCTCAAAAATTATAAATGAGAAGGGGGGTCGTGTAGCACCTTGTTCGCTAGGGATTTTCATTTTCTGTTCAGTAATATTAAGTTTTCTATATTTGGTGCTATCATAGCTGAGAAAATTCATTTTGAAAATGTAAAATTTTGATACTTCACGTAGAATGAAGGAAATAATAGGAAGTATTTTGCAATTTATTTTACAATCAAATTAAATGACCACCACTCACTTCTTGACAATAAGCAAGTCGGACTTGGAACTCTCGTACATTTTGTAGGACCTCAGGGGTTATGTTGTTAATTTCTTCCGTTATCCTAACTTTTAAATCTGCAATATTGTCTGGTCTATTGAAATATACTTTTGATTTTAAATAATCACATAAGTAATCGTCATTGAAATTATATCTACATTTCCAGCATTACTTTTGTTCTAAGCGCATAAAGCTCATAAATTGTGTAACGAACCTAGGCCGGACCTGTCGCCTCGCGCGTTGCCGTCGACAGCGATGAGATCATCCCCGGAGATATTCGAGAACCATCCAGTCGCTCTGCCACGGAAAACAACGGTCAATATTGGAAACAATAGGAACATGCCAGAATTCGAAACATCGAGAATGCTGTATCGGAGATAAATAGGCGACCCTCAAGTGGAGTCAGAACAGTCTGAACGAGCCCATACGATCGAGCTATTCAGTAGCGTAGTAATATAAATTAAGTTGTAGATTAAGTGTGAAATAAATTATTAAAACCAAGTTAAGTTTATTTACGTTACAATTGGTGTCGGAAGTGAGATTTTGAAAATAAACAAGTGATCGTGGAGTGGATAGTCAGAAAAATAAATTGATAGACCTTTTTGTACGCCCAAAATAGACAGTGGCCCGGTTTTCGCGAAGTGGACAATTGTGCGTGGGAATATAAACTGATACACTGTTCGCGTGAAACAGAAAATAGACAGTGGCCGGTTTTCGCAGAAGTGGACAATTGTGCGTGGAATATAAACTGATACACTCTTCGCGTGAAACAGACAATAGACTGGTGGCCCGTGGAAAAGAATTCGCGAAGTGAATTTTAACAAACTGATAAACTTTTCGTGTGAAACAGACTGATACCTCGTCAAAGACAAAATGTGTTCAAGAAAAGTCGCCTTGCGGACATGAAGGTAGCGGAATTGAAACAGGAATTGGAGGAAAGGGAACTGGAAACAACGGGTAAAAGCAAATACTCAGGAAAGACTTGCAGAAGGACTTATACAAGAAGGTGAGGACCCGAAACATTTTATTCGAAGTTCCCGGAGGTGATTTGAGTCCGATAATAGAATCCTTGAAAGAAGAGCTGCAACAAAATTCGAGGACTTTGGAAGAAAATTCTAGAAATCTGAAGAAGCTTCTAGAAAATTCAGAAGCCTGGAAGAAAAAGCTAGAAATCTGGAAGAGAAGCTTAAGAAATTCTAGGAATCTGGAAGAGAAGTTCAAGAAAATTCTAGAAATTGGAAGAGAAGCTTCTAGAAAATCGAGCCTGGAAGAGAAGTTCCTGAAAAAACAGAAGGCCTAAAAAAAGAATTGTGTGGTGTGGCTAATTTTCTGAGAAAAATGGGAACCGTTGAGACAGAGATAGATAAAATTAGGGGGCAAAATGAACACGGGGTAGATAAAATCAAAGATGGGGTCGAGGCAGAGATGGACAAGATGAAGGAAATAATCAGCATGAACCAAAGACGGAATCGAGGCAGAAATGGACAAAATAAAAGGAAACGATCAGTGCTGGAAAACAAATTAATGTGCGTCCTCCACAGGGTGGTTAACGAAAGTCTGGACGAGTTTGAACTGGATAAAAATTAAAAGGGTTGATGTCGGTCACCGTGGGGGGTTTCCCCGGCGCCCTTTTGGGGAAAAAAAAATTTTTGGAAAAACCAAAAAACCCGGGGGGGAAAAAAAAAAAAAAAATTTTTTTTTGGGGAAAAAAAAAAAAAAAAAAAAAAGGGGGTGGGCCTTTTTTAAAGGAAAAAAAAAAGGGGGGAAAAAAAATTAAAAGGAAAAAAAAAAGGGGGGGAAAATTAAAGAAAAAAAAAGGGAAAAAAAATTTTTCCAAAGCCCAAAAAAACCCAAAAAAAAAAAAGGGGGGGAAAAAAAAGGGAAAAAAAAATTTTTTCCCCTAAGAAAAAAAATCCAAAAAAAGGGGAAAAGGGGGAAAAAAAGGGGGGGGTTAAAAAATTTAAGGTTTTAAAAAAAAAGGGGGGGAAAAAAGGGGGGCCCCAAAAAAAAAAAGGGGAAAAAAAAAAAAAGGGGGAAAAAAAAAGGGGGGGTTTGGGGGGGGGAAAAGGGAAGAAAAAACCCTTTAAAGAAAGGAAATTTTTTAAAAGGGGGGGGAAAAAAGGGGGGGGAAAAAAATTAAAGGGGGGGGGGGAAAAAAAAAAAAAAAAAATTAAAATTTTTAAAAAAAAAAAGGGAAAAAAAAAGGGGGGTTTTTTTTTGGGGTTTAAAAAGGGGGGGGGAAAAAAACTTTTAAAAAATTTGGGGTTTCCTAAAAAAAAAGGGGGGGGCCCTTCCCTTTTAACCCCCCCGGGCCGGGGGGGGGAAAAAAAAAAAAACCCCAAAAAAAAAGGGGGGGGAAAAAACCCCAAACCTTCTAAAACCCCCCAAAAAAGGGGAAAAGGGCTGAAAAAACCCTTTTTCCCCTTTAAAAAAAAATTAAACCCAAAAACCCCGGAAAAAAAAAAACCCAAAAGGGGGGGGAAATTGGGGGTTTTTTTTTCCCCCCCCCCCAAAATTTTTTAAGGGGGAAAAATTTTTGGCCCCTTAAAAAAAAAAAAGGGGGGTTCCCCCTGGAAACCCGGGCCCCTTTGAAAAAAAAAAACCCCAAAAAACCATTTAAAAAGGGGAAAACCCCGGGGGGGGAAAAATTCCCAAAAGTTTTTTTTGGGGGGAAGGGTTAAAAAAACCGGGGGGGAAAAAAAAAATTTAAATTGGAAAAAAATTTTAAAAAAAAACCCCCACGGGGGGGGGGGGCCCCGGGAAGGGGGGCCCGGGTGGTTTTTCCCCCAAAAAAGGGGCCCCGGGGGAAAAAAAAAGGGGGGAAATGGGCCGGGTTTTTTTAAAAAAATTTTTAAAATTAAAGGGAAAACCAAAAATTTTCCGGGGAAAAAAAACCCCCGGGGGCCAAATTTTTTTTTTCCCCCAAAAAAGGGGGGGGGGGGCCCCCGGTTTTTTGGGGGAAGGGGGGGCCCCAAAAAAAAATTAAAAAGGGAAAAATTTTTTTAAAACCCCAAAAAACCAAAAAACCCCAAAAAGGGGGTTTTTTTTCCCGGAAAAAAGGGGGCCCAAAAAACCCAAAAAACCCCCCGGGGGGAAAGGGGGAAAGGGGAAATTTCCCCCCGGGGGGAAAAAATTAAAAATTTTAAAAAAAAAAAAATTTTTTCCCCCCCCCGGGGGGGTTTTTTTTTTTTTGGGGAAAAAAAAAAAAACCCCCCCCCCCAAAAAAAGGAAAAAAAATTTACCCCCCCAAAATTCCCCCTAAAAAATTGGCGGGGCCCCCCCCCAAAAAACCCGCCCCGGGGGAAAAAGGAAAAAAAAAAAAAAAAAAAGGGGGGGGGGGGGGAAATTAAGGGCCGCCCGGGTTTTTGGGGCCCAAAAAGGGGGAAAAACCCCGGGGGGAAAAAAGGCGGGGGGGGGGAAAAAAAAGGGTTTTTAAAAGGGGGGGGGGGGGTTTTTCCCCCCCAAAATTTGGGAAAAAAAAACCCCCACCCCCCAAAAAAAAACCCCCCCCTTTTGGGGGGAAACCCCAAAAAAATTTAAAACTTTTTTTTTTTAAAACATTTTTTTTTTTTTTTTTTTCCCCCCCCTTTTTTGGGGGGTTGGGCCCCCCCCAAAAAACCCCCCCCCCAAAACCCCAAAAAATTTATTGGAAAAAGGGGGGGGGGGGGAAAAACAAAAAACCCCCCCCCCCCCCCAAAAATTTTTTTTTCCCCCCACCCCCCCAACCTTAAAAAAAGGGGGGGGGGGGGGGGGGGGGGGGGGGGGGGGGGGGGGGTTTTGGGAAAAAAAAAAATTTTTCCCCCCCCCCCAAAAAAAATTTTTTTTTCCCGGCGACCCCCCCAAAAAAAAAAACCCCCCCGGGGAAAAAAATTTCCAAAAAAAAAACCCCCCCCTTTTTTTTTTAAAAAAAAAAGGGGGAAACCCGGGGGAGACTCCAAGTTGTTTTGAGATCGAACATCGAGCCCGGGAAATAACCCTAAGAATGCAGATGCCTTGTCGCGAAGACCATGGGCCCGATGATTGCCCCCATTGCCGACGGCAAAAAGAAAAAACAACACTTTGTAGAACCCGCGGCAATGGATGACAACTGGAAAAGACAGCAAGATCCAAAAAAGGGCCAAAGAGAGACCCCGACCTTTTAGTCGTCAGCTGGAAGAAGGGGGACTCGAAGCCATCATGGCCGGGGAAATCGCAAGGGTTTCTCGCCGGGTTTAAATCCTGTTTGGGCCTGGAACTCTCTTTTTTCTGGGGCCCAAAGGGGTCCTGGGAAAAGGGGCTGGGGGGGCCGATATTGGTGGGGGAAAACAGACGCCAAATAATTGTTCCCCGGAACAGAAAGAGGAAGGCTGCGGGGAAAACCCCGGGTGGAATCCCCCGGAGGACATCTGGGAGTGACAAAAACCCTGCAGAAATTTAGGCAACGTTTTACTGGGGGCCAATTGTCGGTTTACGTCCCCGGATGGTGCAAAGGGGGTGCGCTGTATGCCTGCTGGCAATGGACCTCGAATACGACCCAAGGCCCCGATGCGTCAGTACAACGTAGGCAGCCCGTTCGAGGAATCGCCATTGACATCGCCGGCCCGTTTCCCGTATCCGACCACGGGAATAAATACATCCTTGTGGCAATGGACTACTTCAGTAAGTGGGCGGAAGCCTATGCCCTGCCAACCAGGAAGCCATCACCGTCGCCGACGTCTTGGTGAAAGAGTGGATATGTCGATTCGGTATTCCAATGGAGCTGCACTCGGATCAAGGCAGAAATTTCGAATCCAACCGTTTCCAAGAAATATGTCTACTGCTGAACATCCGCAAGACAAGAACCACGGCCCTACATCCGCAGTCCGATGGAATGGTGGAACGGATGAACAGGACGATCAACCGCCACTTGTCCAAGGTTGTCTCTGACCATCAAAAAGACTGGGACCAGTATCTTCATTTGTTCCTGATGGCCTATCGATCAGCAGTACACGAGTCAACCGGTCAAACTCCTGCTAGTATTATAATGGGCCGAGAACTGCTACTGCCTTGTGATACCGCCAGGACAAGACACTGCGGGAGAGGACTACGTCAGCAAACTTCGGCAGACAATGGACGACATCCACGAACGAGTCCGGTTGAACATTCAGAGTGCCGGCGATAAAATGAAGAAGACCTATGACATCAAGGCCGACGCTGGAGGATTTAAGGTTGATGACTTGGTTTGGCTGTACAACCCCAAACGTCGTCGTGGACTATCACCAAAGTTCGGAACTCGTGGGAAGGCCCGTATAAAATCGTGAAAAGGATAAACGACCTTGTGTACCGAATCAAAGCACCGAGGAAACCAAGGGTCGTCCATTTCAACAGGTTGGCCTCTTACGCTGGAAACCATGACCAAGTTCGCACCCTCAAGCCACCGGAGGATGATATGACGTTCGAAAGTTTATGTCCTTGTATTCAAACGGGCAGAAAGTTCTACATGGGTTATAGAGAGAGTCACGAGACCTTTTCGAGGTGCCTGCTGACTACGCACTAGCGCACTGTGTGGCAGAAGATCTTCGAATGTCCAGGGGCATCGCCGTAGTGTTCTCCAAGAAATTTGGTCAACTCCAAACACTGCGGGAGCAGAATCCAGAAGTTGGTGGGGTGCTGCAGCTGAAGAAAGGCCAGAGAAACATCTACTACCTAGTTACCAAGAGGCATTCCCAAGATAAACCGTCCTATGAAGATGTCTGGAAGAGTCTCACCAAACTAAGAGATACTATGGTGGACCAGAACCTGGTGGATCTAGCAATTCCAAAATTATCCTGAAGTATGCTGGAGGCGATATTCAGATCCAACGGCGTCAAGATTTTGGTTTGCTGTAACCCTCTTCCACGACCGATCATGAAGACCGTGGAGTGTTACTTCCATCGAACTTCACGGTGCAGATATGGGGAGTCATGCAGATATCGTCACACTCCAAGGATGAAATTTCGGGACGAAATGTCTTTAAGAAGGGGGCAATGTAACGAACCTAGGCCGGACCTGTCGCCTCGCGCGTTGCCGTCGACAGCGATGAGATCATCCCCGGAGATATTCGAGAACCATCCAGTCGCTCTGCCACGGAAAACAACGGTCAATATTGGAAACAATAGGAACATGCCAGAATTCGAAACATCGAGAATGCTGTATCGGAGATAAATAGGCGACCCTCAAGTGGAGTCAGAACAGTCTGAACGAGCCCATACGATCGAGCTATTCAGTAGCGTAGTAATATAAATTAAGTTGTAGATTAAGTGTGAAATGAATTATTAAAACCAAGTTAAGTTTATTTACGTTACAATTGTTTCAAAAAATATCAAAATCCGATAACTGGTATCGAAAATGTAAGCAATTAAAAAATCATGCATTTATTCTGAAAATATGTAATATCCTTGGCGCTTGCGCGGTATGAATATGTAAAATAACTGTATATTGATAGTTAGGCTAAGGCAATTCCAATCAATATTTCTATATTAACGAAAAAACGACTTTTGACCGTTTTTTGTCAAGCCAGATAACTTGTGCAGCGGCGCGTCCTTTCCCGGAAATTGCCGAGTCTTCCCGAAGTTAATAGCAGTGAGACAGCTACCCGAAAGGCACGCACGTGAGGACACACGTCGTTGTGAATGGTCGTGCGGATAGCGCATTTTTGGAATGTTATTGTTTATTCAAAATTTTTAGGACAATTAACTAAAATTTTAAGATAATCCCATTTTCCAATTCGATGCTACCTCGTAAGCCTTCTCTGGTAACAATCCATCTGTCAGGTCAGTTTTTGACTTATTTTCAATGGTCACTCCACTGATATCCGCTATTGAACAAGTTAGAGAAACCATAATGTTACAAACCCAAAGCTACCTCGCACACTAAACAAAAATTGACAGGGTGTAATTGGGAAATCTAAGTTTAGGTCACTTTCGATGTCGATATCATTGTGATTTCTCGTATTTCAAATTATGAGAAATGACCATACCATACCGGTATAAATCTGCTCGATTTTGTTTCTTTGGATCGGTACATTTCCTTTCACATGTTTTCTAAAATAAATATAGTAAACTGAGACGTTACACGAGGTATAAGGCAAATGAACTATCATCAGCGAGTAACGTCAATTCAGCTCGAAGGTTTAAGCTGAGAAAATGAGAAGTTGTTCCACACGACTATGTTTTTCGAACAGTAATTGCTATCTATCTCGTTTTTGACAGCATATTGCCTGGAAACAAATTTCAAAACAAAGGAACTGAAAACAACGGATCTATATTTCTTCATACGGTTTTTTCGAAGACTGGAAAACAGGTAATAATCAATTTCAACTAAAAAAGTAATATGTATATATATATATATATATATTATATATGAGAACAGCATCAGATTATAGATAGTGACACCTATAATCTGTGAAAATTCGAAACAGATTTCTCTTATTCTCGATATTTGTTTGCGTTGAACGCATGAGGAGTACGACTATTGGTATCGTGGGTAGGCCTATCTGACACATTTGTTGGTGACCTGTTAATATGCACGAAATTTCGTGCTATTAAAATTCCACGATATTAGGTTTAAGCTTCACCGCACAATTATAGGTGTCACTATCTATAATCTGATGCTGTTCACATGTTTGTATTGGCCTAAGGCTATTAACCTACGAGAAATCTGATACGAATTTGAAAGAGACCACAGGCCGTCCTGATGATTGGGAAACCATGAAACAGGCTGTAGACGGATGGTGGGTTCTTTTGGATTCGAAACAGATTTCTCTTATTCTCTATATATATATATATATATATATATATATATATATATATATGTTATGTATTGTGAATTGGTAAATATATATATATATTTTTTTTATTATTTTAATAATCAATGTGTATTTTGCACCGCGTTGGGCGACACTTGTTATGGTTATGATGATTTGAATAATTATAATTTGTTTTTATATAATGAATGAAGCTAATATTTTCGTTATTCTTTAAGAGCCAAATTTATATGATATAAATAGATATTTCTGCCCCTGTAATAATAATTGTCAGCGAACGTCACTGTTCTCTCGTCACGCTACCAACAATTATTATTTTTCCTTGCCACGGCTAGACAACAGCTGGTACGCTCTTTTCTCAAAAGGTGGCCGGTTCAAAGCAATAGCTACACTGCCACTGGTGACTAACTTCAGTTTATTGAATGATCTTTGTTATGTTAGTTGATCATTGTGAGAAAATAAACAACCAAATATCAAAAACAATTATCTCCTTTATTCAGGAAGACTTAAAATTACCTGGCCTACGAGAAATAACGTATTACTAGAGTGAATCAAACAAATATTCACGAATAATAATGATAAATCAGATCTTGGATATATAAACAGAACCTCACTTTTCGTGAATGTAAAATTTTCTGTTATTGTTCAAAGTAAAGTGAAATAGCGTTCTTCGAATATGCAATTGGTTATTTGTGAAATAGTTCTGGACCGGAAATACACTATGAAAGTTTTTATACCTGGTTGGAACTGTTGGTGTTCAAACTATACCATAAAACAGGATGTCTCCTCTGTTCATTCGCTGTCAGGACTGCAATACCAGTATCAGGAACGATGTAGATGTGGAAATCAGCATCAGGATTCGTGGTTATATTATATCATTAAGGTAATATTTGTTTTTGTTTCCCAAATGATGGAATTTTCCATTTTCTTATTAATAAAATTTGTGCGTGCTATCTGCTTGGAAATATTTTTTCATCTCCTCGAGGCTTTGTTTTCTGTCGCTTAGATACATCTTTTTCCTGTTGTTTTCCTATTTGAAATTTTGAATTCGCGCACTAAATTGTCACTTTTCACTGTTTATATTTATCTTACTCAATTTATATATCGAGCTATTTTTCCATACTTATTACTATTTACAAATTCTAATAATAATTGCTTATGATACCCTCTCGTTGCTATTCTCTCACAATTTTTTAGTTTATAAATGTGTTGATTTCCTTTTATTCTTGCAAATTTTGTAAAATTTAGACTTTTAGTTGTCTTTTGAACAATTATGGGTTATGATAATTTTGACAGTGTATACAATTGATTGTTTTATCGTACTTTGACATTTTGTATCTATCCATATTATACAAAGGCTTATAAATAAATAGAACTTCAAAAGTTATTCAAAAAAAAATCTCTTGGAACTAATAACTAATCAATAATTATTCTTTTTTGTGGTTTATTTTTTTTAAAATATTTAATGGTTTTAATAACAATATATATATATATATATATATAAAAGAGAGTAATATCGAGGGGACTGTTAAAAACAAAATGGAAGGAATTTAATGGACATAGCCCTCAGAGAAAAGTGCTAACCGTAGACACGTGTTTCGGGCTCTCGGTCCCCATCAGTACGGTGGAGAATGCAGGATGACAACACTTGGTAGAAAACGACAAATCAACGGAGTCAACAAACAGAAGCCAGCCGCTCATTTGTGATTTCGGTCAGCAGACCCTGAATTCCGTTGATTTGTCGTTTCTACCAAGTGTTGTTCATCCTGCACTTCTCCACACTATGAGAGCCGAAGCCCGAAACACTGTCTACGTAACCTGAGGCTATGTCCATAAATTCCTTGATTTTCACGTCCCTCGTATTCTCTTTCATATTATATTCCTGGATCCGGATTTCACGCAGGTAGCTATAGCTGCCTCCGTGGTGACGTTGGTTGTTGCCCTGGAATTCAGGGTCTGCTGACCGAAATCACAAATGAGCGGCTGGCTTCTGTTTGTTGACTCCGTTGATTTGTCGTTTTCTACCAAGTGTTGTTCATCCTTGCACTTCTCCACCGTACTGATGAGGGCCGAGAGCCCGAAACACGTGTCTACGGTTAGCACTTCTCTCTGAGGGCTATGTCCATTAAATTCCTTCCATTTTGTTTATATATATATATATATATATATATATATACAGGGTGTCCCTGGACTTCCTCTTTTCCTCTTGTGAATGTATAGATGGGGTCAAAATATCACCAGTGCTTCATATAACTTTTGTTCCTAAAAGCCTTCGTTACCAAGTTACGGGCCCTCAAAGTTACAAAATGAAGAATGTTTTTCTATAACTTTCAAAGTGAATATTCAAAATCATCTAAATTTTGGTGATTGACTAAACAAATGAATTGCTACGATGAGCTTTCATGCAGGAGTCAGTTGTTTTGCTACAAAGTCAGGAACGGACTACCCCCGATGGTCCACACCCCAAAACTTTGAAATGACTGGGATTTGTCAATATGTTTTAACATAACAAGGTTATCAGGACAATTTTCTGAATAAAAATACTCGTGTGGAAAATCGATCGGAGCAACGATTTTTGATAAAAATGAGTTTTTTGTTCGACGACATCCAACCTGAGATGTCTACCATTATTCGAAAAGATTAATTTGTAATGAAAATAGAAATGATAGGTACAATGTTCATAACGAATTTTCATCATGCAAACACGTTTACCTTACAAAACTCATGGTGTAAATAATCAATCTCCCATGAAATTATACTTATGTATCAGTGAAACTCCTCAACATTTAAGCTGTGAATACAAATTTGCAACATCCAAATGTTGAGTTTCATGAGATTCAGATAACACAACACGAAACGTGCTTATTCCAGCGTACATACAAAATATGGACTGAATTTGATATATCGTAGTGGGGTAGCTTGTTAGTTCAAAAACACCACGATTCTACATAACTAGATATTTCATTTAAAAAATATCTAGATTGTGAATGAAACTTTCAACTAGGTACTGTACTTTTTGTTTACGACTTTATTTTAGCATATTTTTTATTATCCCTGTTATAATTAACGTTAGCATTAGTATTTCTACTGTGAAAATTTTTCATTTCAAATAATGGTGGACGATCGGGTTTGATGTCGTCGAGTGAAACTGCATTTTGATTAAGAATCGTTGCTCCGATCGATTTTCCACACGAGTACTTTTATTCAGAAAATTGTCTACGTAACCTCATTTTGTTGAAAACTATTGAAAAATTATCTGTCATTTCAAAATTTTGGGGTGTGGACCATCGGGGGTAGTCCGTTCCTGACTTTGTAGCAAAACAACTGACTCCTGCATGAAAGCTCATCGAAGGAATTCGTTTGTTCAGTCAATCACCAAAATTTAGATGATTTTGAATATTCACTTTGAAAGTTATCAAAGAAAAACATTTTTCATTTTGTAACTTTGAGGGCCCGTAACTTGGTAACGAAGGCTTTTAGGAACAAAAGTTATATGAAGTACTGGTAATATTTTGACTCCATCTATACATTCCCGAAAGGAAAAGAGTAAGTCCAGGGACACCCTGTATATATATAGATATATATATATGAGCCATGACAAATTATTGAGAAAAATTCCTATCTTTTTTCTTCAGTAAAACAGAAAACGTTACACACACACACATATATATATATATATATATATAAAGGTAGGACACAAGTTAATTTTATTTTGGACTGTCATCTACAGCAGGACTATTCAGGGTTGTGTACCAAAAATTAGAATCTCAAAATGTGGAATTTTGTAGCTGACGCATTCGAAAAATTGATTCAAGGTGTCGATCTCCAGAAATTAATAATTTGTTTGGTATTCTGGCCAGCCTTAAGCCGGCCTACCAGTCCTCCAAGAGATGACGTGAACTTAGGGACACCCTTCATATTTTTATCTGGCTCAGTGATATCTGAAACTTTAGGCCCAAGTCGCGAAACTATATCAACCATGACTAATAATGGGGTAGTGTCAAAATAACTCCACATATCCATTTTCACCGAAAGTAATAATCTTGTTAGTTGCCGATAAAAAACTGACAGAAAAGATTGAATAAACATAAAAGTTACTATTGTGTAAGGAATGATAATCTAAATTCGTCATAGTTACTTCCGTTTCAAATAAAAAGCAACCACACCATTTTTTCAATTAATGATTTCCTGTAAATATTAATGAGATAACCGAACGGTACATCCTCCGAGTTTCTAACTTGTGCATCGTAAACGTCATCATTCTTCACTGCAAATAAACATTTTGTTTAATTATTTCTCCATAAAAATGCCTACAAAGCATATATACAGATATTGGAAAACGTAAATATCCCTGAATAAATTATAGTTATTCATCTTAAAATAGTGTTTCACGCGTCGATAGGCCAATCATTAGAGATTTCTTCGTGACAAAAATAGTACCAGGAAACCGACTTCGCTATCATATGAAAGACGATCCGTAGTTGTATCCTATTTTGTTTCCTACTCGCAACTATAATTGCTTAATTTTTTATAAACATTCAAGAGCAAAAATCTTTTTTTTTACTATTTCGCTTGTAACATGAAAACTAATGAAGCAATCTCAATTCTCTCAATGGACATATTGTAGAAAATGAAAATGCGAAAAAAATTATCGGATTATTAGCAACGGAAAAAAACCGGAAAAACCGAAAAAATCTACGTTTTTTCAAAAATTCATAGCACCGCCATTTTTTAAGTCGTAGCAAAGGCTCTCCGCGACAGTAGTCATTGATATGTACTTCATGTGTAGAAATCTCATGCGCTGCCGGATTCTCAGTTTTCGCATCATTGCAGTTTGAATTTTTCAATGTCTTTTTAGTGGAGTAAGCCTAGATGCGTCCGATTTCAGTTTTACAAAGAGATATTGCAAGTAGAAGTAAAGTACTATGAAATATCCATTCTCATTTTGCGTTGAAATGCTTCGAAATAGGTGGGAAATACTTGCAAACATGATCGAAAACGGGCGAGCGCGTGAAAGCGGCTGAATGGTGGGGGTAGAGCAGCAGATTCATAACTTGCGCGCAGCGCGCTTCTATTTCTTTATATACGCTTCTCCGAGTCTGCTGCATTTTCCCACTACTCAGCCGCTTTCATGCGCCAGCCCGTTTTCGGTCCTGTTTGCAAGTATTTCTCAGCTATTTCGTCGCATTTTAACGCAAAATGAGAAAAGATGTTTTGTAGTACTATAATTCTACTTACAAGATGTTTTTGAAAACATTGAAATCGAACCACCTATGACGCATTGAGGCTTGCTCCAATGAAGTGCATTAAAAAATTCAAATTACAATTATGCAAAAACTAATAATACGACAGCGCCTGAGTTTTCTACACATATAGTACATATCAATCATTACTATTTCGTCGAAAGCCTGCGCTACAATTTCCAAAAATGGCGGTGTTATTAATTTTTGACAAAACGCAGATTTTTTTCGTTTTTTCCGGTTTTTCTCCGTTACTAATAATCCGATCGCGTCGTGCCAGAGCTCATTTTCTTCGCATTTTGATTTTTTACAATTCATCGAGATTGCTCCATTAGTTTTCATGTTTGAATTGAAAAACGAAAAAAAAAATTTTTGGTTCTTAAATGAATATAACAAATTAAGCAGTGATCGTTGCGAGTAGGAAACATAACAGGATATTACTATGGATCGTCTTCCGTATGATGGCACAATCGGTTTCCTGGTACTATTTTCGTCGCAGGATCAGCCATTTTCTGATCTATTGATTGGTCTACGAGCCAAATAGCTTGGGGAGACCCTAGAACATAGATTACGGTCATGTGACAACATTTTTTACACTATGATACAAAGCCAATGTTTGATCATTAATAGAACAACAAATATATATACAACAACAATAATTTATTAAATGAATTATTTTGTAATATTTATGTTAAATGTACAATTGTGATCGTTGAATATTTTTCAACTTTTTCAATTTTTTTCAAGTCAGTTTATTATTTTTGTATTCAAATTGGTTGGATAGTTATCGAGAGAAAACCGCGTAAATACGTACACACAGGTCGAATATTGATTATTGTTTTATATGGTTGGTGTGAGGTGGACTTGTAAAAAACTCCTTTAAAACAAATATCCTCCTGAATTTTCAATAAATGCTTTGGTCGTTTTGGAGATATTAACGATGAACATTTTTTCTTATCCTTGATATTATTCAGCGCCATACCCATCAGCACCTCGCGGAGATAAACGAATTCCATAATTGGAATTATTTAAAATATAATTCGAATTAATTTATGTTACCAATTTTTTATTTGTTTTTTTTTCTTAGTATAATTTAAGCAAAAGCTATTTGCTAGCGGAAGAATTATTCGGAAAGTTTTCAATATGTTATAGGAATCTTATATAACCACAAACTATGGCCAACATGCTCCAATTGAAAGAACATCAAAAGTTATAAATGATCGTGATATAGATGTTTTAGGTTGCTCATATAACAAATTCAAAAATTATCTGCTTGATTATATCTGATATTTTCCACTTTTTTTCTAATACAAGTGATGTGTAGTATAATCTTATGTATTGATGTTCAGTTAATAAGTATTTAAGTGAAATATTTATTATTCTGTATTGTATTGTGTAAATAAGTATTATTGATATTATTACCATGTATTTAACCATGTAATGGGGGTTTCCCGTATATTTACAAAAATACATTTTCATAAACGCTCTCAATTTGAAAGAGTTGCTAATGTCATCTTTATTTGTGGCCAACATGGATTTTAGCATTGGGTATAGACTCCATATGATAGAAAACACCGGATTTTTTAAATCTTTCAGTGAAATAAATACTTAAAAATAAATCCGAAAAAAAAATTAACTGAAAGTGAAAAAAACCTTTTTAAGATTAATAACTAAGCTCCTAAACTAATGTGAGTAACTAATTTTGAGTCGGCGCCAAATAAAGGAGTAAATTAATTACGTAAATGATGTCAGCGGCGCCGCGTTTTTATTATTTTTCTTAAAGTAATGTAATGATCTTTGTTGATTGTTTGTTTGGCGCCGACTTAAAATTAGTTACTTACATTAGTTTAGGAACTTCGTTATTGAGAATATTTTTGTATTTGTTTCGTGGTCGGTTTAATTTTTTGTTAAAAGTTTTTATTTCAATTCTTTTGTGGCTAAAATCTACTAATTACTACCTACTTGATTTACTCCAGGACTTCATAATGTGGTAGTGTCATCAGAACTACAAATAGCTTGGAGTTTGGTTGGGAAAAGGTCAATCAACTGAAAACTATGATCGTTGTCGACTTATTTATAAAGTCATCCTCAGGGCACTACAATATGGATTGTGAATATTACAAGGGTGAATAGTAAAGTAGCTTACTTAGTACCTGCTAAATCACATGATAAAAACCTCAATAGAGGTATAAAGTACAAACAACTTAAACTGTAAATAGTTGTTTGTACTTTATACCTCTATTGAGGTTTTTATCATGTAATTTAGCATGTACTGAGCTACTCTACCATTCACCCTTGTAATATTCACAATCCCTATTGTAGTGCCCTGAGGATGACTTTATAAAAGTTGAAACGTCGGCAACAGATCCATGGTGGTTTCAGTTAATTGACCTTTTCCCAACCAAACTCCAAGCTATAATAACCAGTGAGGTCACAAAACATTATAAGAAAAAGATCTACAAATGTTTGCCAAGGTTAAACAGAATCGGTTCATGTAAAATCAATAAATCATCCCTATTTTTCTACCCTAGGGGTGTAATTTTCCTTCAAATTCAAATGGGACCAACTTCAAAGCACACCTTATTCAATAAAAAAAAGAATAATCTAAATCGGATAACCCATTACAAAGTTATGCGTGGTAGAATCGATGAACAAGTAAAAATTCAGTGGGTGAACCAACATTCTTCCCCCATTTTCCTACCCTTAGGGGTGGAATTTTCCATTAAAACAAGAATCATCAAAATCGGATTACTCTGTTAAAAGTTATGCGTGGCCATACATAAAAAGAATATATGCGTCGACTAGAGAACCTCCTCCTTTTTTTTTTCGTGGGTTAATGAAATCATGATAACGTACACTGTATCCTTATTTGCTTAAAATCAGTGTTTTTCAGCTAGGGTACTTAGACGATATGAAATTTCCGAAAATTTCCGCGGTTGCCACGGTAACACTTAAAAATAAAAGTACTTTTTTTCACTATGGAGAAAACTCTATGATGAATTCGACAAAAACATTGTTTCAAAAAATATGCTCACCTTTCCTCGCTACTCTCGCTCTCCCTCGTAGACGTCCCTGTATCGCTGCCTATGCTACTTTCAACTTTTTTCAGTTCCTGCGGCTTTAACCGACTTTCAATCTCCGTGAACTTTTTCTGGTTCTCCGGCCTCTCAATCAGAGTTTGCAGCTGATTCTTCAGAAGTGTTGCAGTCTCGAGACTGTCGCACCTATAAGCATGAACGTGCAGCGGACATTTCGTGACGGGGTTGAACAACAATAAAATACAAGCTATGATGTCATCGTGCTGGTAAACGCAGGTGATGGTATTGTGCGGAATGAAGTGCTTTATCGTTTCGTTCTTCGGCTTTGAATTTTTCGGGTTTTGAGATACGATATTTTGTATGATTTTCAAACCCTTGTGCGAAACTTGAAGGGTGACCTTGAATGGTTCTACGTCTTTTTCGCGTTCTTCTAGGTGTTTGATGACGGGAAGGATATACTCCGTGCCTCTCAGTCCTTTTGATTCCTTTGCGCCCAAGAACCAGACGTAGTAGCTTGATTTCTTTATGTCTTTTCGTAGTTTCAGGGCCATTTCATATTATTTCTCATTCATTGTTTTTACTGCTATACTGCATATGGCACTTTTAGTGGCTTAATTCAGATTTCGTTCAGTTTCTTTCAACTATGTATATTGCCATCCAGAATTCCTTTCGGTTGAAGTATGATACCTGAAAAAAAAACATCATTTTAGATCAAATGCACAGATCATAAGACACACGAGTGTTTTATTGACCTCCTTAGACGTTTGTTAACAGAAGCAATATGACTTTATAACATGCCAGCTGTAGATGAACAATATTCATGGCTTTTAACTTTTGAAAGGTTCAACGTAGAACAATGAAAAAAAAGTATTGAACGATATCACCGATACTACTTTTTGAAATGAAAGACATTGTGATTGCCCTATAGATGGCGAAGGGGGCACATCAAATTGAAAATTTCAAATAGCATAAGTGGCACATCGTTGAAAAGATAATTCGATTATGTTCTCAACCATCCTATTTTTTTCAATAGCCGCAGTGTATGAAACACTAAATGTTAGTAGTTCTACAAAGTTTAAGAAGGAAGAACTTATTCTGAAAAACAAGTTTCTTTTAAAGTCAACGCATGTTAAGCCGTCAAGTGGCACATCGTTGAAAAGATAATGCAATTCTCTTTTCAACCATCCTATTTTTTTAATAGCCGCATTTAAAAGCGCACTGTATGAAAAACTAAAAGTTAGTAGTTCTACAAAGTTTAAGAAGGAAGAACTTATTCTGAAAAACAAGTTTCTTTCAAAGTCAACGCATGTTAAGCCGTGGCCGAATCACTCATCCTTAAGGACAGGTGTCTAAAACTAAACAGTGCCTTATAGGAATACCAGAGATTTAGTAAATTGAATTCAATTATTTCGAAGAAAAACAAAAACAAAAAAGTCTATGGACAGTGTTTTACAACCAATTTCCATTACTCTAACTTAAAAACTAATGAACCCGCATACAAACTTTCACCCCCTATTTCACCCCTTTAGGCGTTCAAGAACAGTGAAACACATATACATACACTACAAGGGCAGAAAGGCTTTGCCTCGGGCATCATGTCGCGCAGTGCAGGAAATTTTTCCTGTCCCTGTAGTGAATACTATTTTTCTCTATAGCTGGTCGAAAATATTTAGTACCTACATTTATTATAAACAATACACGTTCCAGCTCGTTTCGCTGTCATGTTTAACTTTTGCTCCTCGCCTCAGCGCCTCTTTCAGATACTCAGAACTCAAATATTTGCACCCGCTCTTCGTCTCTCTCTTTCTCACTTCCTTGCGTGTAATCCCGGTGTACATGAAAAATATTTGCTCCTGCTTTACGGAGAGCGTGGTCTGTCAAATTATCCGATGCATAAATGCAAGGCTTTCTACTTTAAAATCGATGGAGAAAATACGTACTTTCGACCGAGGTATAAAGAAAATACCAATTTTTATAACCCCAACTAAAAACTAACGGTTCTCCTATACAAACTTCCAACTGCCATTCCAACCTATTTAGGGTTGAACAAAAACTGAAAACGACAAAATGCATACAAAATATCTACCGCTACGTGATTACAAACCAAAAAAATATTTACAGAATTATATATTGCTAATTCGTCCAAAAAAACCTACTGGCTTGTGAAAAATAATTAAATAAACAAAAATTATATTCCCCTGAAAATAGAGTGCATCTGTGAGTTGAAACGTTAAGAAATAAGTGGAAACACAATGGAATCGGTAATTCTATGAAACATTATTATGCTGTAATATCATTCTTTTTACCCCAATGCGCGTCGCACAGGAGGGTAATGTGTTTTCACACGACTGCGTAATAAGTGAACTTTATAAAAGATGGAAACAAGATGACCAGAAAATATTGTCAGAAAATTGTGTTTTAAGAGGTTTACTACTAGATGGGCCGATTTTGATCATTCTTACGCCAATCGAATTGTCTTAATCTTGCGAGTGTCACTAAAGACATGACAGTAATCAAAATTCAATATGGCGACAACCAGACGCCATAGTGTGAACAAAATTCAATATGGCGACAACCAGACGCCATATTGTGAATAACTGAAAAGTGTAAGGGAAAAAAAGTAATGTACCAAAACTGTTTAGTTGAATGGGGTGGCGACCGTTGAATTTGATTTCCAATTGTTGGTTGGCGGCAATTGGTCTGAATATTGATGAAAACCAGTTGTTGAATCGTCGACGTTTCGAAACTTTATGGTTTCATCTTCAGGACTATTTAGAGTGGCTTTCCGCCGACGATTTAACAACTGGTTTTCTTCAATATTCCAACCGAATTTCCGCCAACCAACAATTGAAATAAAAAAGTTAATTTGAAAATAAAAAACCCGACTGCGTGAAAAGTGAACTTCAAAAACAAGATGACCAGAAAATATTGTCAGAAAATTATGTTTTAAGAGGTTTACTATTAAACTTAATACTGTAAACAATCTCATGCAGTCGGATGCATTTTCTTTAATTTAACAATGTAGATATATTATTGCCTCCGACTGCATGATATTGTTTACAGTATTAAGTTCAATAGTTAACCTCTTAAAACATAATTTTCTGCAATATTTTCTGGTCATCTTGTTTTCATCTTTTTTAAAGTTCTTTTTCGCAGTCGGGTTTTTTTATTTCAAATTCACTTTTTTATTATACACGCTTTATAGCTTCACCGGTATGGTATGGTATGTATGTTAAAATAATTTTTTAAATTAATTTTCACCCTCTTCCAGACGCAAGCGGATTTTTCTAAACCTAACAGTGTTAGTAATTGAGACTTAAATCATAATAGTAATTTATTGTCACAAGTGTAAAGAGGACATGCACAAACGGAAATAAAATAATTCATAGAAAATCTTCTCCATAATAATAATAATAATAATAATAATCTTTATTGATTTCCAAGACCTACATGGTAAGTATAAAACAAGTCAAAATAGAACATTCAAAATAAGTAAAACCAACAAGTACATATGATTTAAATAAATAAAAGAGTATAAATAAAAGAGTATGAGGAACAAAGAGAGCCTATTATGACGAAAGGAACTCACCCATTGTATAAAACATGTTGTTCAATAAATATATCTTCAACGCTTTTCGGAATTTGACGTAATATGCTTCTTGTTTAATAATTGGAAGTAAGTGGTTGTATACTCTAATCCCATTAGTTATGGGGCCATTCAGGCATATATTTAAATGATTTTGAGGTGCGCACAGGTGATAGCATTTCCAAGGAACGATTAAAGATTTTCGAGTGAATGTCCAAATGAGAAATATCCTAATGATGGAGCCAACTTCCTCAATTCAGAGATAATTTTGTAGAAAGAGTGAAATACCTAATATATTTTTAAACCTTTGACCTTCTTCCTCCTTTCTATTCATTCACTTGTCCGCTGCCATTAAGGCACATCATCAAATATTTCGCAGCATCTTCTTCATTCGATCTGAATAGAGTTTATTTCATAGCATTCCCCGATATAATTATAGGTAATATAATCTACTTTACATAATTCTGATAGCCGGAGTTCACTAGCTTTGCATGGTCAAGATTTCTCGGTGTTAGCATCAGCTTCATGTAAATTGCTTCAGAATAAAGAGTATATTGACCGTGTACAGAGGCTCACCGTACAAAGACTTGAAAAGGGACTGTACTAGTGTTGTTTCAATTATTGGTATGAATCTCAAAGTAATTATATTTACAGTTCACAGTTATTCAATATTTTGATCTAATGGACAATAGATCTGCACCATTTCTCTTTAATAATATAACGGAAAATATATCTGAAGGACTTTGGTTCTAAATGGAGAAATACAAAAATTGCTTTTGCAAGTTAGTACACCGTCGGGAGAAGGTTTTTTCATGCCAAGAAACGGAAACTCGCCCACAAACGTCCAACGTTTATAAAATCAATTCTAACGAGCATACGAACATTATGTGGACATCTTTTAAAATAGGATATTGGAACACGAGAAAGGTAAAAAAAAATTAAAACCAACAATACCAGTCATTAGTCGAACAAAACAAAGAAAAATTGATGTAATTTGGGTTCTACAAATCCCGTCATTCTCATTGCACAACCAAAATGACTTGGAAATATTCAATACAATACAACTGAAGTTGAATTGAATTTAATTCGAAACTTTGGAAAAGAAACAATAATTTTTCTTCGACTTTATATCCCAACCGATCTATGAAAAATATAATATCAAAACTTGATTCAAAATTGGGAATAACATATATCGAACATGAATATGAAAAATATACCAGAGTAGTAGAAACAAGGCGTTTGTGAGAAAAAACATTTTATTAGGTTTATTTCAATAGAAATACTATATTGGTCCCGTCATCATAACAAGACTTTCAATAAATTTTGATACATCTTCAGCGATTATGCTCAGAACACAAAACACCATCAGTTCAAATGTTTATATATATATATATATATATATATATATATATATATATTTACGAGATATAAAGAAATTTGTCAACAAAGTGGAGGCCACATTTTTCAACTGATTGGAAAGAAAATGGGCACAAAAATAGTTTCTGTCATTGCCTCGGATGACTTGGAAGATGAGCCAAATTGGTCTAGGATTTTCAGAATGGCGGCTGTTGAAAGATAAAAACACAATATTTCATTTTCATACCAATATTGGCAAACTATAGATCTTTTGATAGAGCTTTATGAACTCTGAAAGTTTAATTCCTTTTTATTTTTCTCTAAGATGTACACAAGAATAAAAAAATCAAAAATCGCTGTAAATTACCATTTATGAGAATTAATAATTTTTATTCACCCTGTATGCTCGTTGTGTGTTCACTCGTGCCAATTAGATACTATTTGAGTTTTCTTTCCGCTGAGAAACAGAACATCATTGTATTTTGACATTTCTAGATTTCAAAGTTAAATATCATTTTTCTTAGAGATATTGAGATTGAAACCCAAGGAAGTACTTTTATATCCTTGTGTGTTATACTTCTTTCCTTTGATTTGAGTCAGATTGTGTAGAAATATTAGGAAGAATTTAGAGAGATTTGAATCCTTCACCAACTCTTGATTGAAAAGTTAAATGTTTATACAAAAATAGTTTATTTTATTTTATTTGAGGCAGTATAAAAGCTTTCAGAGCGATTTGAACTCTTTTTTAATTTTTGTTTAGAGTTTGAGGTTCATAGAAAAATTGAAATGCTGTTTATATTTTCCAGTGAATGAATTTTCTATTTTTTCTGACACATGATTCGTCAGCTTGATTGATGGCTTTTTCAGAATAAACAATTAAATTCTAAAATCTACCTTTCCGACTCCGCGCCTCGGTTTTTGTTTTCATTTAAGTTTTATATTTCTGACTCAGAATCGAAAATTCTTTGAAGTCGAAAATTGCCAGTTTAAAATTGAAGATCCCGAACTCAAATTGGAATTTTCGAATTTTAAATCACAAAAATGAAATTTCGACATTGAGGTCGGAATAAAATCCCAAGTTTAATGTCGGATAAATAAAAAAACGTTTTTGTTAGAAAACTGCTCGTTCATGGTAAATTCATTTTATAATGATCTGGTTGTAAAGGCCAATATTAACTAGAAATATATGCAAAATATTAAAATATTGAAACATAAAGTTGGCTAAAGGCCTAATGGATAAAATTCATTGTAACCTGGAATATATAGAAATGAAAAAATCATCAGCTGGTGGAAAATCATTATCAGTGTTTATTCGACAAAATATAATTTCCAAACTATATAAGAAATATTATTTTTGTTTGAAGATTTTATGTCTAGCCAACAAATAGTCATTTTATTCGCAGAAAATCTACTGATTATTCAAGAAAAAAGATATTATCTTGAAGTTATAATTTTAAGATAGAAACAGCTAAAATCTAAAAAATCTTGGCCTTCAAAATCGGTCGTCAGTTATAATTGTAAAGATGAATAGTGGGTATTCAGTAGGAATGTTTTATTTTTCGAACTGCGTTTTTCAAGAATACAAATAAAATACGTTTACGAAAATCGAAAATGAATATTCGTTTTGTAAACTTACAGATAAAATTGGATTGAATTAACGAATATGTGAATTTTGATTCCATTCTCGCAAATATAAATTGTATAACTGATAGACGTTCAAGACGTTGTATATAATGGATGTTTCTTAATTTTGTGAGAAGATATAATTAGATTTTCCTAAGTTGTTTCATTGAACGATTTTTATTCATCACATGATCCGAAAATGCACAAGAATTGAAAGATAAAGAAAAACCTATGATGACATATGATACTGTTTAAAGTATACTATGTAAACCATGTTATTCTTTCGCTGAAAATTATATAGGCCAAACCAGTCAAACCAGTCCAAAACCGTTATTGTGCACTCTTGGATTATTTAATAAATGAAGATGATCTAATGAATTATGAAGAAACAGAAATAACTTTCAGATAATCTACTCAAACAAAACAAAAATTTGGTAACGTTAGCCACAAATATTGATAAAAATGGTTGAATAACAGGACTGATAACGACCGATTTAGCTACATCTATTCATATCTTCTCACAAAATAATATTTCCCACCAAAATATAAAAAACATCTTGAACGTCAATCAGTGTGACAATGTTCATTTGTAAGAATGGAATCAAAATTCATATATTACTTATTTAATCTTACCACAAGAAATATATCCCTTTGAGTCGGTATATTTTTTTGTACACACATTTAATCATTAAAAATTAACTATTTTGACATCAAGATAATCCCACCTTTATGAGTTTTAGATAATGTTTCACCACTTTTATTCTTTTTACAAAGTTTTTATTAACTCGCTATTCTTGTCTGTCTGTTCGGTACAAATTTTGCCATTGATATTAAATTAACTTTCCCATGAGTTAGAGTCTTGAAGCTCTAGATATCGCTCAGAACTGGTTGATAATGCAGTATACACTCGCTTTCTTGTCTGTCTCTGTTCGTTTGTCTATAAAATAAATTAAGGAATTTAAAACCTTCATTTAATAAAGGAATATTAAACTATTTCATAATAAGACTTAAATTAAAAATCTAGAACTGGATACAATGCAATATTCGCTCACTTGTCCGTTTGTTTGTTTGTTTGTCTGTAATAATAATAGTAAGGAGCAATCGATTTTTAACTAATTTCCCGATGAGATAGAGACTTTGAACATCGTTCAGAACTGGATGAGAATAAAACAGAAAGTCATATACGATCAGGTGAAGAGTAACCAAATCAAACCTGAAATTTGCCACATGTCTGTGTCATAATATCGTCAAGACGTTCAGAATCAAATGCAAAATTTCACAAATCCAAGACTCAAAATGAAAAAATAATAATTTAAATAAAAAAATATATACATTTTCGAAACTGACAAAAAAGGATAAAATAATTGCCCCATACAGATTTATAACCTCATACAGTTTATTGGCGAATATGTCCTTCCCATAAATGTAATTTCAGTAATACGGTTTCAAGATTCCTCATAATTAAATTTGAATATCGAAACAAATACCGTATTTCCTGTCATAAGTAAAAGGCATTGACGGTTTTGATAAAAAATTTCAACTTCGTGAACGTGACACTCTCTATTTTTTTAGGCGCGCCTGTGTCTATAATGTATGAGAGCAACGTGAGCGTGTAAACACTCAAGTAAACTTAGTATGCCATAAAAACACGCATCAGAAAGCAGTAATTTCAATTTATTTCAATCAAATTATTATATATTTCAGAGCATTAGTTGCATTACCATGGATGATGACTTTTTTCATTGAGATTAGAAACCGGGATGATAGATTTATTATCGCTTGTTTCAGGTTATTTCTGTATGAACATTCAGGTGAAGTGGCGATTGTAGGATATCCTTTCTCTATATGTGTCAGAAAAAATAAGTGTCATCTGTTTGAAAAAATACAATGGAAATGGGTTACTATAACAATCGAATTGAACTTGATAAACCAAAAATAAAAATACAGAGAAGCATTCAGTATCATAGGGTATATTGTTCATAATTTTTCAAGCAGTAGACCTTTCAAAATGTTAAGTGCTATGTCTAGGTATTGACTCGTAGGATTTCCTGCAAATGTTTACATTGTGAACAACAATAGCAGCATTGAAGGTTCTCTCAGAACTACCCCTTTTACTCTTCGTTATGACAGGAGAGGCAAGATTGAGAAATTCTAAGGATGACACAATCATATTTGCGTTTAACAACAATTGTCCCCCTTTCGCAAGGAACTCCACCAGATAAAAGTGGCAAACGAGAAGAAAAATTAGCAGCGCCAAGGAAATTGGAAGATGGGATGACTACAAGAACGCCTTGACCAGCTACAAAGAGGCGCTGAACAAAGCCAAGAGAAGCTCTTGCAAGAGGTACTATGAGGAGATGAAATGTACTCAAGAATGCGCCAAATCCAAAGAATCATCTCTGAGGACAAACAATACATTCCCCTAAAAAATGAACAAAGAGAGTGCCCCACTACAGAAGAAAAAACTATAAAGGAACTCTTCAGGGTTCACTTTACTGGGGCTCAAATAGTACAGACACCTGCTAATAAGAATGGACTGGAGACTGTGAAAAGGGGCACCAGGGGAAGTTGGGCATAAGCGAAAACGGTAGTAACCTATGACAAAATACAATGGGCAATAAGATCATATGAACCATTCAAATAACCGGGACCGGTTGGGATTCATCCAGTACTATTGCAGAAGGGAACGGATCTACTGCATGGTAGGCTTTGCGAAATACTCAGAGACAGCCTGGTTCATGGATACATACCAAAGCCGTGGAGGAACATTAGGGTTATCTTCATACCAAAACCTGGAAAAACTGGACAGGAAACGGCGAAATCCCTAAAACCAATATATCCCATGTCCATTGGACTGAAGACTCTGGAGAAGCTAGTGGATAGGCTTACAAGGGAACTGCACTGATATAAAGACTTCTGCATCGTGAATAAAGAACCGGATGCTCCACAGAAACAGCACTCCACAAACTGGTGGAGGAAGTGGAGAACAAGCTGGAAAACAAAGAGGTATTAATAGCGGTCTTTCTAGACATAGAAGGAGCTTTTAATAACACCTCTAAAGGTCTCAGGTCTCCTTCACGGAGGGAAATCAACGAAATTTGCGTGACCTGGATAGACTCAATGTTAAGGAACAGGATGATACACACAACCCTAATGGAGGAGACTGTGGTGGCCCGGGCGGCCAGAGGATGCCTACTAGAGGGAGTTCTTTCTCCAGTCCTGTGGAATCTGATCATGGATGGACTACTGGGGTCTCTGAAAAAAAAAAGTCATAAAACCCTTGAGTACTCTGATGATATAGTTGTCCCAGAACACTACGGTTAGGAATCATATGCAAGAGGCCCTGAGTCTGGTAACCAGATGGACAGACGTGGAGGGATTGAACATCAACCCTCAAAAAGCCACGATGATATCATTCACTCGAAGACGAAAACTAGAGGGACTAGGACCTATAAAACTTCGAGGAGAAACTCTACAGTGCAAGGAAGAGGTCAAATATCTCGGGGCCATACTAGACTCGAAACTGACCTGGAACCAACATCTGATGGAAGTGGCCAGAAAAGCGGAGACCACACTATTTGTGGCAAGACACTCTTTTGAAAAGAAATGGGGGCTATAACCACATATGGTGCACTGGCTGTACAACATGGTAGTAAAACCGGCCATAACGTACGCTTCCTTGGTGTGGGCAAAAACTTGTCTGCGTTGGCATTACAGGGGCAATGAGATCAATGCCCACTGCAGCCATGGATACACTGCTGGGATTGCATCCCCTTTACTTGGTGATACAAGGAGAGGCAAGACTAGGGCTTCAGGCTGAAAAACACACTGGACAACATAAATGTTGGGATAGGACACATGATAATGATAGCAAACAATGTAATCAGGAACTTGCCAGATCTGAGATCAGATCACATTGCGAAACTATTCTTCTTTGACAAGTCATACAGGGTATCTATACAGACAGAACTTTATGGAGTAACACAGAACTCAACACCATTCAACAGGAAAGATCTGGTACACAGACGGCTTCTGAGATGGAGAATGGTGCGGGAGCAGGAGTGTTTTCTAGAATCCCAAGGACTGAGTTCAGCTACTCACTGGGTAATCACACTTCTTTATTTCAAGCAGAGGTCTACGCAGTCTTTCAATGCGCGAAAGAAAAAGTCTCTGAGCAGCCTGGAAGTGACGTCTCAACTGGTATGGACCTGTGAAGAGGAACTAACAATACTGGCGGAACGAAATCGCGTTAAGCTGATTTGGGTGCTAGGAATTTGCAGGTAATAAAAATGCCGACGAATTCGCTGGAAGAGGATCGGAAAACGAACTAGTTCCAGGGCAGACCCTCGAAGTAACGAAGCGCACGGCACGAAATTGCTGGAATGGGTGATGTGAGAGTGAACAACATGCATGATATAATGGGCCAATAGACCCAAGTGTCATTGAAGGACACGACCAGACGAGCCTGGTGGAGTTTTAAGTGGGTACATCTGAGGTACAGAAGGTACTCAGACTCTAGAACTCAGGTGAAATTTGACATAAGTCACTTCTCAACCAATAGCAAAGGCACAAGCCTGCGGAGAGTTCACTTTCAAAAAATGATTAAGAAGTGTAGTCTACGATTACAGTTTTTCTGAATTACAACTAGAAGCGATGATGGCCATTTGCAACCCTATCAATCTTTTATTATCAAATGTTGTCAAGTTGATCCCAAATGTTCACAAGTAAAAATGCAAGCACCAGGTTCCCCTAGATATGTGTAGGCCAAGCAGTGATTTCTCATATCTGGCAGACGTAATGAAATCGACTTTCGACCAGCCAGATCTTCGAAATATGTTCATGGCAATTTACAGACTTCTATGGAAATGTTGTGAAGCGCTCAATGCTAAACATTCTCATTTCCGATCGATAGATAAAAACATTAAAGAATTAAGCTGTAATAAAAACTTTTCAACAAAAAATGAAACCGACGAAAAAATCAACTGAAAAGCAAAAAATAAAATAAACCTTCTCAGTCTAAATGATAATTGAGCTCCTAAACTAATGTAAGTAACTGATTTTGAGTCGGCGCCAAACAAACAATTATCGAAGATCATTATCTATGAAAAAAGTCATCAAAACGCAGCCGTGCATCTCGCTGCCATCATTTTACGCTTCACCTAATTCAATTGATAGTTTGTTTGGCGCCGACTCAAAATCAGTTACTTACATTAGTTTAGGAGCTCAATTATCATTTAGACTAAGAAGATTTATTTTATTTTTTGCTTTTCAAATGATTTTTTCGTCGGTTTAATTTTTTGTTAAAGTTTTTATTTTTTACTTTTCTGTTCCGTATTTCGTCGATTTAATTTTTTGTTGAAAAATTTTTATTTTTTAATTTTTGGTGGCTAAATCTACCAATTACTACCCACTTGTTTTTTATTACTTCCAAAATACTTACTTACCCACCTTAATATAAATTATTTTCGTTGTTCTGGTTAGTTTATTTCATAACTTTATATATCATTCCATCCTCTCATAAAATATACTGATTTTGACGGAACAAGAATAATGTCAGTAGCGATCTGTCATTGTCAACTACGTATGTGTGTGCTAATGTTCACTAGTGAAAAATCAATTATCCCCTATTTTTCCACCCGTTAGGGTATATAATTCCATTCGAAATCTAAATATAAGGTATACCCTATCTATTAAAAAAAGAATCATCCAAATCGAAGAACCCAGTACAAAGTTATGCCTGATAGAATCGGTTAACGGACCAGAATTCAGAGGGTGAGTGATCAATATCCTTTATTTCGCTACCCTTAGGGGTGGATTTCATCTTTTAAATTCAAATGGGAACAAAGTCGAAGTACACCTAATCCACTGAAAAAAGAATCATCGAAATCGGACGCCTCAGTAAAAAGTTATGCGTGATCATACATAAAAAAATATGATGGAAAAACATAAAATATACGGGTCGAATAGAGAACCTCCTCCTTTTTGGTTTCGTCGGTTAAAAAGCGACGGAGATCTGAACTACCGACAACATTACGCAGTTTTTGAAACAAGGTTATATAATTTATGAAAAAGTTACGGATTACAGGAGAAAATCGTGAAAAGCAATCAAAATTACAACTGTACAAGCTCATATAGCTTCCTCATACAAACATAAAAATTTGGTCAAAATTCTTATATTGATAAGGCAATTTAACTTTTATGATACCCTTTGTGCCTATAGATTCATAGTTATATTGGTCATTACATTACAATTATCCATTGTTTAACAACGCAAATGGGTCCGGCCATTCATTGGAAAAAAAACATTCATCATTTCAGTGCTCAACATTCCCATTATCTGTATTTTAATTGCCATTAAAAAGTTATCGCACTATTATTTTCTATGAGATTGCTCTAACATTTCTATGATATATCGCTCGTTATGAGTGAATGAGCATGATTCTACTTTCAACAAAAAGACAAGGCCAGAAAATCAATTAGTGAAAAATCGAAACGTCTGTACATGAGTGAACAATTAAATAACGATAAATGTACCCGTGACCACCATTGTGGGGAGTTACGAGTCCATCGGAGATATAAATTAATTGACGCAAAACGAGCCGGTTTCCGTTTTTCTTTCTGATTGAACTTATAAACAAACGCTATCAGACAAAAATAAAGGAGGCTATTACTGAAAAAACAAATTGATTAGGCAAACATTCTCAATTGAATATGGAATAGAAAGATTTTTCTGTGAATTGAAGAATTCACAATAAAAATGAAGTTATTTTCTGTGGATATCTGACAGATAATAACTACTTCCCTGGCTAAATCAACGCTGGACATTGAACTGCGTCTGATAGATATTTTGAAAGGATCCTAACTCAAAAGAAAAAATCTGAAAGTAAAAATCAAATAACAATCTGAATAAAAATACAAATTTTCGCTTTCTGATTTTTTCTTTTAGTAAGGGTGCTTTCAAAATATCTATCAGATGTAGTTCAATGTCAATCGTGGCTTCAGCAAAGGAAATAGTTTTTTCTGTTAGATATTCACAAAAAATTACTTCATTTTAATCGTGGATTTGTCGATTCACAGAGATTGAGAATGTTATTAACAAAATAAGATTAAGAAAAGCAGGTATTTCGTTTTTCGTTAATAATTTCTAAAATAATGCTATTTAAGGAATTATGGAAAAAGATCCTGAAAGAAGAGGAAATTTCCAATGAAAACCTCCCGGAACTCTATCTCTATTATTTATAATTTTTTTTTAACGCTGAAAATAGGGCTCCGCGAGGTCGTTACGGCATAGGCGCACCGTCTAAAAAGCCGTTATATCACCTAAAATAATTTATTTATAGTATTAAATAACAATTTAAAAATTTGAATGAATTATGGTGTAATCTAGACACTTGAACGAAAAAAACCTCGGTAAAAAAAATTTCATGTCGATTTTTCAAAAAGTTACACAATTGTTAATTAACTAATTTTTTTCCAATCTCTGTTTTTATAAATTACGACATAAAAGTTTAAATAATTGGTCTATAAAATTTTCGCTCCGTGGAGCTCTTTTCATTAGGTATTAATAAAGCAATGCAAAAAAAATTATTATTTTATTAATTATATTTTTTTTAGTAATATCTTATTATTGCTGTTTTGGCATTCAATATAGGTATTAACTAACATTGGAAAAAAAAATGTTTACGTCATTTGTTAAGAAATTGTTTATAAGCAAACAGACTATTTTGGGATTTAAAAAAAACAATTCACCATCTTATTGCAAAGGTAAGATTTTCAAATAATTTTTTTATTGTTTATAATCGTTTTTTTATATTTCAATTGTTTAAATAATTCAGAAATTATTTTATTCTTAGAAATCATCATTGACCTTTTTCAATGGATTAACAGAGATTATAAATAATTTCATTGTTTATTAACTTAACAATTTGTTTATAAAAAATTGTTAAGTTAATATTAACCATTATATTTTTTTTCGAAAACTTCAAAGAATAACAAGAACAACTATGTATAACAAAGTATAAAAAAAAATGTTTTGTATTTTTTACAGCATTGTTACATATTATATGATAATGAAATTACAGCCGTTCCATAATTTGTCAAGTTATAAATTGTTATAACTTTTGAACTGTAAGAGATACGGTAAAGGACATTCGAATCATTTTTATAAAAGATTTATTTATCTTTAAAATGAATCCAAAATCGATTCTGTAACCATTGTTTATCAGTTGTTATAAGCATTTGTTTATAAAAAAATTATTTTTTTGAAATTCCATAGCTTATAACTTGTTAAATAATATAGATACAGCTACGGACTCAAGAACTTTTTTGTTCTATGATGAAATATTTTTCTAGTTACGTATAAATTATAGCAATATAGATTTTTGTTTAAATAATATACTAATTTAAATTTATTCTTACCTAATTTACATTCTGCTATTGATCATTTTCATTCATTTATCACTAGAATTATTAATATTCTGCTAAACTTTAATGATTTATTTACTAAAATAATAATTACTAAAATAAAAATCTATATTATAATAAAGATCTATATTTTAGTAATTAGAAGATTTTCATCATAGAACAAAAAATTTCTTGAGTCCGTAGCTGTATATTATTAACAAGTTATAAGCTATGAAATTTCAAAAAATATTAAAAAAATCTAAATTTTTTATAAACAAATGCTTATAACAACTGATAAACAATGGTTACAGAATCGATTTTGAATTCATTTTGAAGATAAATAAATCTTTAATAAAAATGACTCGAATGTCCTTTGCCGTATCTCTTATAGTTCAAAAGTTATAACAATTTATAACTTGACAAATTATGGAACGGCTGTAATTTCATTATCATATATGTAACAATTTTTCGGTTAAATTATTTTAAAAATTATTTTTTATTAAAAAATTATTTATATTATTCATTGAGAAAGGTCAATGATGATTTTTGAGAATGAAATAATTTCCTAACTAATTATTTAAACAATTGAAATATAAAAAAAACGAATATAAACAATAAAAAAAATTATTTAAGAAAAATTTTGTTTAAGTCATAAATAATTTTATTTTTACATTATAAAAACAGCAATAATAAGATATTACAAAAAAAAAATTTTTTTGATAACATTTTTTTGAAATTTCATTTTTTGTTAATTTAAAAAAATTATAATTAACAAAATAATAAACTTTAATAATTTTTTTTGCATTGCTTCATTGAGTACCTAAATGAAAAGAGCTCGACGAAGCGAAAATTTTATAGACTTATTATTTAAACTTTTATGTCGTAATTTATAAAAACAGAGATTGGAAAAAAAATAGTTAATTAACAATGGTGTAACTTTTTGAAAAATCGACATGGAATTTTTTTTTACCGAGGTTTTTTTCGTTCAAGTGTCTAGATCACATAATAATTCATTTAAATTTTTAAATTGTTATTCAATACTATAAAAAAATTATTTTAGGTGATATAACGGCTTTTTAGACGGTGCGCCTATGCCGTAATGACCTCGCGGAGCCCTATTTTCAGCGTGTAAAAAATTATAAATAATAGAGATGTTCCGGGAAATTTCCTCCTCTTTCAGGATCTTTTTTCATAATTCCTTAAATATCATTATTTTAGAAATTATTAACGAAAAACGAAATACCTTCTTTTTTTAATCTTATTTTGTTAATAACAATCGCAATTTTTTACGTGCTAATAAACCTTCGAAAAACATTTTTCTAGACGTCATTCCGAATCGAATGAGCTATCGCTCATATTTTTAGGAGCTTTATATCTATTTAACACGTTTTTGAACTTGTTGATTAGACTAATACCCACATCTCAAACTTTTTTGCACGAAACTGAGTGATATAATCCTATCCAATCCCGAAGACACTTTTGTGATTTGTGGGGACTTCAACTCTCCAAATATGAAATGGTCGATTGACCGCATCAATAATATCTATATGCCTCGTAATTTTTTTGATTAATTTTCAAACTTATTGATAGACAGTGTTTCTTTCAACTCGCTATCGCAATAAAATTACTTCACTAATTCGTCTGATAACACTATCGATCTGATTCGCAATAACACATTTAGTATCCAAAATGTACACTTGAGCATCTCACCATTAGTTCCAGAAGACAAAAATCATAATACTTCTGAATTCTCTGTCAATATCCATGAAAAATAATATCGAACAATAACAATAAATACAACTCTTATGATTTTTGTAAAGTTATCATGAGTTACTAAAATCAGAATTATCAAAAATTGATTTTAATAATTTGTTTTATAACTTGAATAGTGAAGAATCAACGGATTTGTTTCACACTATCTATTCAATAATTGATTTCGTAGGTCTCTTGTGATTAAATTCCTCCTGGTTGCATATAGTACAATTAAAGTCATTAGAGAGAAGACAAAATATCATGGATTATGGAAAAAACCCAATAAGCAAATTGTCTACCTAACATTCAAACTAATGCGTGGTCGTTCAAAATTTTCAATTGAAGAGGATTATAAAAACAACATCAATCACTGTGAAACCAGTATTAACTCAAACCCAAAACTCTATGGCAATTCGTGTAATAAAAAAAACAGTACTGCTTCCATCAACATGCTCAGAGATAACGATAGGATAATTACAAGCTCTAATAAAATTTGCAAAATATTTTGTGAATATTTCCTCTCTTGAGAGGGTGTATTTTTTTTTGTATGGAAAAAGCTGATATAATCCCAATCTTGAAATCTGTTAACAAACAACTCTTCAGAAACTACAGACCGAACTCTCAATCATAGCGAAAATGATCGAATCCATCATTTTCGATAACCTGTTCGTCGACGTTAAAAACATAATTAATATTGTAACGAATATTTTTTTTGGAGTTCCCTCACTAAGAACGGCTAAAGAAAGTTTAACATTACTTTGGTACGTCCCTGACTATTTAGGGTTAATATTAATTCCCGTCTGGCAATAAGTTCAATCCCTAGTTTGGAAAATGGATGTAAATACCCAAAACTACTAGAAGTAACATGAAAATACGGCATAAAACAGAGCTGTGTTTTCTCTCATCTCATAAAGAGGGTAGAAAGCTCCTCGGATTGTTTTTGTGGAAGAGGTAAAAGAAATTAACTCGCGATGGGAAAAAACACTAATATTCCGGTCCAGTTCTCATATTAACGGACAATGAGTGAACCGTTCTTATCCCAAAAGGGACTAAAAAAGCGACTTTCTCAGTAAGTTTCTTATCCCGATTTTTCGTAGATTAAAAACATATAAAAGGCAAGATGAAATTAGAATCGCTCTTTTGTTCCTGCTTTGTGCTCGTAAGGCTTGTGCCTGCCGTGGGCCCGTGGGGCTCTTGTTCCTGCTGTACTTCCGAGGTGTAATCAGTATTTAACCGTATAAAGATTAAAAGCGAAAAGTTTTCTCCAGAAGCTTTGAGGTATCCGTAAGTGAGAAATTTGATTGTGTTCAAAGTAAATCCGTACGATATTTTTTTTGTCTGATTGACAAATTTGGTAAAGTGTAAATATTTAGATATTCATAAATTTAACTTCACTGCTCTAAGTTTAAGTTTATTGTACTATTGAAACTTTCAAATCGAATTTTTGAATGAAAATGTACATTTTCAGATTTTTACTTTGCACAATATCTCAATGTAGTTCAACATTGGCATAGGAAAAGGACCGATTCTTCTCTTAAGTCGACGGACTCCCGATGGGATCTTCCCTTTCTCCAATCATCGCCAACATATACATGGAGTGGTTCGAGGAATTGGCTATACGGGAGGCAGAATACAAACCAAAGCTGTGGTTGAGGTACGTGGATGACACCTTCATTGTATGGAATCACGGAGGATTTCTTCCAAGAATTAACATAATCAGGGATTCGATCAAATTCACGATGGAAATGGAAACCAACAGTGCCTTACCCTTCCTCGATGTGAACGTTGAGAGAATAGGCAATGAAATCCGCACCTCCGTCTACAGAAAGAAGACACATACGGGACAGTACCTCAGTTACAGCTCCAACCATCCGAGTTCGACGAAGAGAGGGATCGTGAGAACATTGGTGGAGAGAGTCACTAGATGCCGAATTAAACCACATCAGAGAGGACCTCCACCGGAATGGATATCCCAAGAAACTCCTAGAAGAAATATTGAAACAACTCGGGAGAACGAAGACATCTGAAGAGCAACAACAAAGCACAGTGATCTACCTTCCGTACATCAGAGGTGTCTCCGAGAAGATCAGAAGGATCGGAAACAAGTTCAACATCAAGAGCTGCTTCCCATCCGGCAGTACTTTACGGAGTTTCCTGACCAAGACCAAACCTGACAACAAAAATGAAATCAGTAAGAATTGCATTTATGGAGTTCCATGTGGATGCGGAGATTCCTACATTGGAGAGACAAAGAGACCGTTATCGGTAAGATTGGATGAGCACAAGAAATGGACTCAACGTGGAGAAACATCAAAATCGGGAATCGCTGACCACGCCTGGACTGAGCACCATCGAGTTCTATGGGACGACGCAAGTGTTTTACATAGAGAGGAGCATTGGTTCAAACGAAAGTTCAAAGAGGCCGCCTACATCGAAGCCAATAACGCCTTTAGTCAACCAAGCGTTGAGATCAAGAACGTATGGAATCCCCTGATTGCTCTTTCTGGCGGGCTGCAGAGGCGCTAAACTTCACGCACCACCACATCGCGCGAAATTACACGCACCGCTGCACATGGCAGAATTGCACGCATCATTGCGCCGACAGTCATATAAATTGGTAAGTAGCACCTAAACTTGTCAGTATTCACCTGAAGACGATTGCAGATACAAGAATTCGAAACGTCGTGAAAACCTTTTAATACATTAAGACGATGGACGTCCGAAACGATAGTAATCATATTGGCATAGAGGCACGGAATAGTTGTTTCCTCTGAGAAATATTACAAAATAGTTATTTATACAAGAATATTTTTTTGCACGATTGAGCCGTAGGCGAGTTATGAAACCTCGCAAGTCCAAAAAAGAGGCTTTATATTCGAGTTACATATAGGATTTTTTCCAATACTTTGGTTTCTTAATATAACAATGATTATTTTTTTCGTGTAATTTTTAACCAATCAAAACGTTCAATTTAGTTAAGTTACCTTGTATAATTTCGATAATACCTGATTATACATAGAGTAGCTCCACCAATCGAAAATTTTACAATAATTTCATTTCCGTAGTAACCTCATCGACATCAATATACAACAATACACAAACTAACAGGACCGTCAAATTTTGACGTTTATCAATAATTGTTCAAAAATGAGTCTATTCGGAGATTTATCATTAAATGCAATAGACCAATAGACGAAAGTATACAAAATACTGAGCCCCGTAATACAATGAAAACAAAAAAGCATATATGGAAACAATTTCTTACGTTTTGTAGTGAAAGAAACTATGTACTAAATGAATCAATTTCCACTGAAATGATAGCATCCATTTTGAAAGATTGGGCTTTGAATATGCCAAAAGGTAATGGGGAAAATTATAAAGAAAATGCGGTTAAAACGATAGAATTTGAAAATATTTGAAGGAGTTTAATAGAGTAATTGATCCGTTCTCTAGTCCCATATTTTTAGCCGCACGAAACGCAATAAATTCAAAAAGAAGGGAAGGAAATTCAAATGTTACCGGACAAGAGAAAGGTCAGTGCATCAGTATTTAAAGATACCGAGTACATAGCAATGATAGAAGCTGGGATGAAAATACAATGGAAGGATTAAAAATAAAAAATCTTAATTGCTTCTGTAGAGCTTGCGTGGAGAGGAAATGAAGGAGAGTCATGCTTGACTCATTATTTTCAAAAGGAAACTGGAAATGATGATACCAAAACCACACAGGGAGACTATAATGTAATGTACCCAACCACAATGAAGTAAGTCGTTGTCCAGTGAGACTTCTAGATAAACTAATGATAAAAAGAAACGAGAACATCAATATCAAAACAGGTTATTTCTGACACTAACTCCTAACTGGAGAAAACAAAAAACCCTTGGCTGGTACAAAAATATGTCAATTGAAGTGCATGAAATTAGTAAATGGACCAAAAAGTCTGCAGAATTGGCAAATTTAAATATGACAAACAAAATATTTTCAATACATTCTCACCGAGCCACTGCTGTTTCACAATTGGCAAAAGCAGGTGTATCGGAACAACCACTTATTAAAATAACAGGACATTGTAATAGCAATTATATCAAACCCTACCTACAGTTAGATGAACAACATCACCAAAACATAATAAATAAGATGAGATCAATTTTAAGAAACTCAAACCTCCTGCATAATTACAAATCGTGTCAGTTTGACAGAATAATCCTCCCGCTTCGCGGTCGGATTATTCAAACTGTCAAACTGACACTCTTTGTAATTATGCAACAAGTTATCGATGTATAACCTGATTATTTTGACTTATAGTATTACTACTGAAAATACCCTTCATTACTACAGTTTTGAAAGCAAATGTCCAATTTTTATTGTTTTGGCAGTGACATTATGCAAAAAAACAGTCAATGGGTATTGTGTTTTACCTGTATTTAAACAACGTATGTCTGTACTTTTTGCACGGCGTGCAGAACTTTTTTTTTGCATTCTGTTAAAAAATAGCCTACTTTTGACGTTCAAAAGTAATAAAAAATGACACATTTCTGACGTAAGTATTGGAAAAATACCATTCTTCCAATACGTCAAAAATTTGTCATTTTTGATTATTTTTGAATGACAAAAGTAGGCTATTTTTTAACAGAATGCAAAAAAAAATTGCCTGGCTGCAAAACAGTACAGACCTACGTTGTTTAAATACAGGTAATATACAATACCCATCATTCTCGTTTCAATCGTTTTTTATTAAACATTACAATGATATTCCATCCATACTAATTTTTTACAAGATTTATATTAATAGTACAATTGGTGTTACTCTGTATGTTAATTCCAATACTAAATCAAATGGCTTTTCATGTATAATTGTTCTCGACTTCGACATTTCCACTTTTCTTGATTTTACCACTAAAAATACCGTTTCCAATTTTAACTTTTTTTTCACGGACTGCTCCACATTACCTTCTGCAACGATCGACGATTGCCATCCACCATGATGTTTAGTCGCAGAGGACCTTCTAAAACTATGGCCTGAATATTTTGCAATATTCAAGAAATTACTCGAAATTTTTGCAAAAGTATTTATTCCGACTACTTGAACTGTACATTTTCCATTCCTATACTGAAGAAAAAATCTAGGGTTTTCTGCTATCTTAGGACGCAGTGACATTCACTTACGGCAAATTTCGGCTGGATTGAATTTGTGTTATTTGGAACTACAAATGTTCTTTGTATTTTGAATCAGGAATTTCAATATCATGTATTGTCATTTCAGAAAATTTGTACCGGCGACAGGCACCTAACAATTCCATAATCAACTACTTTCATCAATAAAAAAAAATCATCCGCAGCATCAAGCAAAAATTCAGTTACCTCTTCTCTTTTTGAAAATGTTATGCCTTTTTCGGCTTATAGCCAGCACTTTTTCTTTTATGAAATGCCTTCACTTTGGGATAATCACCTATATGTATGTTCTTGTTAACAGGTGAAGTTGATTGTAACATAGAAAACTTGGTCACAGGGTTGACGACTTCATAGTTTTGGATTTTTAACCGACGAAACCAAAAAGGAGGAGGTTCTCTAGTCGACCCGTATATTTTTTTTTTCCATAATTTTTTTTATGTATGATCACGCATAACTTTTTACTGATACGTCCGATTCCAATAACTCTTCTTTCAGTGGATAGGGTGTACTTCAAATTTGGTCCCATGTGAATTTAAAAGATGAAATCCACCCCTAAGGGTAGCAAAATGAAGGATATTGATCACTCACCCTCTGAATTCTGGTCCGTTAACGATTCCATCAGGCATAACTTTGTACTGGGTTCTTCGATTTGGATGATTATTTTTTTAATAGATAGGGTATACCTCATATTTGGATTTCGAAACAAATTAGCCACCCTTACGGGTGGAAAAATAGGGGATAATTGATTTTTCACTAGTGAACATTGGCACACACATACATAGTTGACAATGACAGATCGCTACTGACATTATTCTTGTTCCACATCCGTCAAAATCAGTATATTTTATGAGAGGATGGAATGATATACAAAGTAATGAAATAAACTAACCAGAACAACGAAAATAATTTATATTACAACAAATAGTAAAAGTAGATAATCATATTATTTAACTGGTAATAGTTGAAGTAAGGTGGGTAAGTAAGTATTTTGGAAGTCATCAAAAAACAAGTAGGTAGTAATTGGTAGATTTTAGCCACAAAAAATTGAAAAATAAAGTTTTTAACAAAAAATTAAACCGACGAAATACGGAACTGAAAAGTAAAAAATAAGAACTTTTTAACAAAAAATTAAACCGACGAAAAAATCAACTGAAGAGCAAAAAATAAAATAAACCTTCTTAGTGTAAATGATAATTGAGCTCCTAAACTAATGTAAGTTACTGATTTTGAGTCGGCGCCAAACAAACTAGCAATTGAATTAGGTGAAGCGTAAAATGATGGCAGCGAGATGCACGGCTGCGTTTTGATGACTTCTTTCATAGATAATGATCTTCGATAATTGTTTGTTTGGCGCCGACTCAAAATCAGTTACTTACATTAGTTTAGGAGCTCAATTATCAATTAGACTAAAAAGGTTTATTTTATTTTTTGCTTTTCAGTTGATTTTTTCGTCGGTTTAATTTTTTGTTAAAAAGTTTTTATTCTCCCAAATACACAAGAATGACGGATTCCGATAACTCAGATATTTTTTTCTGAGAATACCAACTATCAAATACATCATATTCTTTTTCGTATAATAGTCTGGACTTTACTGGTAGAAGTTCTAAGCTAACTGCTTCCGCTGACTCCATCACGTCTGCAGGAATATCAGATGTATCACTAAAATCACTTTCGTCATCCAAAATTAAAGCGATATTTTATAAATTTACGAAAATTATCTGATTACGGTTTTACAGCAATGGCGACTTCAATAATTGAAATTTTTACTATGCACCCAACCTAATATTTGTTATAATTTATTGCAATTGACTGAAATAATTTTGCTTATTGTCACTGTCACTGCCAAAACAATAAAAATTGGACGTTTACTTTCAAAACGTTAATAATAAAGGGTATTTTCATATTTATATAAAAAAAAATAAAGTATTGGAAAAAATCATGCATAAAATTCGAATATAAAGCCTCTTTTTATTCTTGTGGTATACATAACTATATTGGTATCGTATGTTCTTACATTTTTTTAAATAAAAGAACACTTTTCAATTGAGTTTTTATTTTCAACATACATGCAGCTTCCCGCGTCGTTTATAAGCTCTGCCAGATAAAACACGAAAGAAAAAGTAAAATTTTCATTATATTAATATATAGGCTACAGTTTGTTGAACCTGAACAGTGGACCAATTCTGAGACAACGGTGTCCCAAATAAGCTCATCCTCGAGGCGCTGTTCGATTTTTATAAGGCATTTAATAATCAAAACATTGGTCAAGTACCCGTTACGGTGTGCTGCTCTTGGGCTTGCATACATTTTTGATATTTACAGTTACCCACTTTGTACTCTAACTGCCCGCCTAGTTTATTCAAATTGCAAAATCAAAAATTATCGAATAAGTATTGGATTGCTGGTCTGCTCGCGGGCATGCTAGGGAATCCAGGTCACGGCATCTCGATTTGTACACTCAGTTAAGAGAATCGATGGCTTTTTGAAATAAACTTTCATTAATCAGGGAGGTTCAAGATATCAACAGAAATAAGTACATTCTACTTATAAGGAAAATATAACAAATTTAAAAATAAAGAAGTAGATGAAGAATATGTATATCATTCGTCATTAAAACGGACGGGTCCAGTGCCACCGCAAAATATTTTGCTGACCCAGGCGGAATTTTGGAAGTGTCGCCCGCTCTTTTCAGCTCTTTAGCATGATAATTCATACATAATTTAAAAGTTCAGAAAGTAGGTACTGGGTTATTCACTGTAAATTACCCACCCCTTATCATCGTTATTGTTGCCTATAGAAAAAAAAGTTGAATTTAAAGTTGTGTGGTTATGGAATTTTGTAAAAATGATATCAAAAATACAGTAACGTGCAGATTTCAGGGTATAATATAATGGGATACCCTCTATATTATTGAATTTTTGGAATGTTTTTTTTTTCTCTGATTTGAAAAATATACCATATGTTACCCCTATCTCATACCGTTTTTGAGTTATTAAACGTCGGATAACTTAGTTAGACTAGTTGTTACTGAAAATATCTATCCTATGAAAGTTAACATTTTTAAAGTAAGCTATGAAAATTACAACTATATTATGTTTGTTTAATGACATTTCTTTAATAAAATAATCAAAATGGTTTACAGTGAGGAAGAAAAAGTTCAAATATATACTTATTACAAATCGTTCAACACCTTCAGAAAATACAAAAAATATTTACCAAAAGGCGAATCATACCTTCAGTTTCAGTAGAAAAAAACGTGTACTTCAAGAAAAACAGGAAGAACAGCTACTGCTTCATTTCGAAGGTAAGCCCATCCATATTAATCCGCAAATAGACTTTTTTGAATCATTGTATTATTTTTTTAGTAAACTCTGAATATAGTTCAAAAAATGTAGTCGATCAATTATGTAAAAGTTTTTCCAAAATACAACGTACTTTGAAAAAGAACAACTACAAACAATATAAAATTTTACCCGTACTAGTTTTAACATAAGAGGAAAAGGCTGGAATTCTGCCAACAGATGATTCAAAATTTGAATGAAGATCCCAATTTGTTAACTGAAATATTATGGACTGATGAGTCATCCGATTTTTCGGCAGGAGTTTTCAATATGAAAAATCGAAGGTCGGGGAAAAAAAGACAACAGAAAAAGATTGGTAAAACAAATAAAGAAAACAGGAAGAAAAACTGTAATGTAATATATTCCCAATATGAATAGAAAATAATGGAAGTATCAAATGGCCACCTAACAGTCCGGACCTGACCCCTATGGATTCGTTTTTCTGGGAATTTCTAGAAGACATTGCTAAAAAAAATAATTATATTCAACGCATTAAAGACACGATTTGACTTGAAATAGAGAATATGAATGTCAATAATGAAACAATTTGCAATGCACTTGTGAATATACGAAGACGTTATCAATTATGCATTGACAATAATAGTGAACACATTCCTAAATGAATCTTTGTTAATTATTTTTGTATAAATATTTGAACTTTTTCTTCCTCACTGTAATCCATTTTCATTATTCCATTAAAGAAATGTCACCAAACAAACATAATATAGTTGTCATTTTCATAGCTTACTTTAAAAATGTTAACTTTCATAGGATAGGTACTTACAGTAACAACTAATCTGAGTTATTCGACGTTTAATAACTCAAAAACGGTATTATTTAGGGATAACATATGGTATATTTTAGAAATCAAGAAAAAAATCATTTGATATACAGGGTTCCATAAAAAAAAAAAATTATCCCCTGAAATCTGCACGCTACTGTATTTTTGATGGCGTTTTAGCAAAATTCAGCCATAACCACACAACTTGTACATGATTTTTTTTCTATAGGCAATAATAACGATGATAAGGGGTGTGTAATTTATAGTGAATAACCCGGTTCAATGGAAACTACAGATTCCATCCGGAAACTAAAAACAGATTCAAAGATCGATTGAGGAAAACCAGAAAAAACTTCCACTTCTACAAATTAACACAAAAGGCAAAAACACCTCCTGCATGCTTGATTGCATTTGTCTCGCAATTAATCTATGGTCTAGTAGGCAGATATGGGATCATTCGTGCATTGACATGATTGAAAAAAAAAAGAGAGTATCATTCACGTCCTTCAGTATAAATGCAGTTAACGGGAACAAGGACAATAAACATGCCGATGCAACGTTTCGACATTTATTTTATGTCTTTTTCAAGGCTTCAGACATGAATTATTCATAAAACAATGAGGAATTACATTGAAAATTTTATACCAGTCATTTTTAACCAATCAGATGCTTTATTTCGACATTGTTACTATGGTAACCAGCAAATTTTCTGAAAATTTTTCATCCACATTAGCATGTAGACGTAAATTAATAAGTGGAAATTTTCCGGCACATGACAGCTATCATATAATCAAACAAAAATAATATTGAAATAATATTGACAATATTTTGTATTTACTAACTTTATAAGTTGGAAATATTACAACAATTTATTAAGGTGTACATTCTATAATATCATTAATTTTAAATTCTTCAAAAATTCCACTTCTACCTCCTCTTTCCTAAGTGGTGGATAAAACACAGAACCGGTGTTTTTTTTTAACAATATGCATGTGTTTCATAAAATAAAAATAATACTGAGACACAAGTTTATTTCTTTGAGTATTAGATTTGTGTCCAAAAGAAGGCACAATATCACGCAGAATGTTGCCAATCTCTTTAAATAAGTTTTCTTGCTCAGGATTCAATCCAGATTCTTCCACTAGGTATGTTAGATATTTCACATTTTTATGGTACATTTTAATGTGCTGTGATTCTTTGCAAAAGGAACACAATTCATACGATTGAAAGTTCATTTTATTAACACTTTTTTACTAACTTATGATTGTATACAATGTTATGAGGAACTTATACTGCCATAAATAAAATATTGATTGACAGGAGTAGTGAATGTCAAATCCATGGCTAACTTTACAAAATATTTTTTTAACCGGCAACATACGCCAACAACATTCTATTTAGAATAAAGAATAAAATATCCCGATTTCCTGAATTATTTGAAGAACAAATTATTACCGCTAATATTAATTTTTCTTATAATTAAACCTAAAGAATATGAAAAATATTTAAGGTATATATGTATAGGTATAGTTATTTTTTTTTGCTGTATATCACCTTTGTTTGTAGTCAATATTGACATTTCCCTGAAACCTAGTAAGAAAATTATATGAAATCAATTATTTTCATATAATAATGTATCTGAAGAATAAAAAAATATATCCCGCAATACGAACATCCACTTTCATTTTTAATCAATTTTAATCAATATTTATCCCTCATCGCTTCGCGACTCGTGATAATCTTCAAAAAATTCATGTACTCAAAAAATTTCCGGCAATATTTCATGCTCTAGGGAGATTATAAGTGAAAATATGCCCAGTTTCTTTGTGAAAGGTTCAAAGAATTTAAGCCAAATGAACGTCGCAAATTTTCTAAAATTCGAACTACTTTATATTGTCCTTGTTTTCGATAGCCAATCTTCAGAACTTTCAAGGTCTATCTATCTTATATACAGTATGAGCATGTAGCTGACGTCAAAATGAGAAGAAAAGTTCCGCAAGTTATTCGTTTCTGAGATGCAGGGTCTCAAAGTTGAATTCTTATTTTTATTTTTTGTGAATACATTTACAAAATAATTGTGATATTCGAGTGAAGTTTGGTATCTGGGAGTATTTTGTCTCTTTCGTGGGGGTGGCGCCACCTACATGTCTTTTCAGTCATTTGAAATGTCATAACTTTTTTTACGTACAGTTGTGTGCATAAAAAAGTCGTACCGCAGTTATAGGCTATGTGAGTCAGGCTTGTCAATCTTAATTAAACTTCTTATCGACTTTGACAAGTCCTTGACAAGTAGTGTCAAAATTGAAACTATTTTTGTCAAATGTGTACGTGTACTACTTTTCTATGAAATCTGGAACATCATAGGCAGGTTCACGCCATACAAACCTTGTACGACTTTTTTATGCACACAACTGTACCTGTATCACGTTTTCTAAAAAACTCGATTATTCTAACAATTTTTTGTGAAAAATATATTCCTGGTAGATGTCGCTGCGAGCAACTGTTTTCGAGTTAATGATATTTGAAATAATCGATGCATTTGAATTATTTCCGTGGGCTAAGTAGTAAAGATCGGAAAAGATACGCCAATGCATTTGTCTTCTTTCATTCAATGGTCTTCTACATTCAACACTTGAATGTAGTCAAAAAATTATTCTTGTTTTTTATTACATAGTTTTTTTTTACTTTTTTTCCGATTTAAATAAATAACATTCAGGTGAGTCATGTCATTTCAATCCGTTCTTGTGACAGTGAAGTTGTTTTCTGTATTTGTGTTCCAATTTTTTCAAATGGCAGCATACACGAATAGCGAAATGGCTAATATGATTTACGTATACGGTCTTGCCGATGGCAATTGCTACGAGGCTAGACGTATTTATAATGAAAGATTCCTTAATCATCGAGCGCCGAATCACCAGACATTCAGAAACCTTTTTCAGCGGCTTATGGAGTCTGGATCCTTTAAAAAAGCTTCAGTGGCAGGCAGACCGTTGACTACTAAGACACCAGAAGCTGAAGAAGCTGTTCTTCTGGCAATCGAAGAAAATCCACAGACAAGCACGAGAAAAATTGTGCAAAATCTGAACGTACATCACAAATTAGTTTGGTTAATTCTCAAACAAAATCAGTTGTATCCTTACACATACAGCGTATCGAAGCATTGTTGCCCCGAGATTTCCTTCCACGTGTAACATTTTGCCAATGGATACTGCAGAAAATTGCACAAAACCCTCAATTTACTGCAGAGATATTATTCACTGACGAAGCACATTTTTCAAGGAACGCCATAATGAACTTTCATAATAATCATGTGTGGTGTGACGAAAACTCTCGCGCAATAGTTCAGTCCAGGTTTCAACACCAATTTTCATTGAATGTGTGGATTGGTATTGTTGGGGTTTATTTGATTGGTCTTCACTTTTTTCCAGAGACTTTAATGGAAATTCTTATTATGATTTCCTTAAAAATATTTTGCCTGAATTACTTGAAGACATTCCACTTTTACTGAGACAAAGGATATGGTGTCTGCATGATGGAGCGCCAGCGCATTTTATTTTAATAGTTCGTTAAATTTTAAATCAGCGATTTAGAAACAGATGGAAGCGCTGAAGTTCCAAATCAATTCTGGCCTCCGAGGTCCCAGGATTTAAATCAAATCGTTTTTTTTTCACTTGATGGCCCTAGTTTATACGGTGCCAATAGAAACCAAAGAACAACTTCGTCAACGAATCATTGCTGGATGTGACGCTACCCGAAATACACCAGGTACAATGGAACGTGTCCATGAGACGACGAGCCGACGCATGCATAATGGTGCATGGTGGCAATTTTGAACAATTACTTCAATTATTACCCTCAACCAACTGTTTTACTATTAAATTGGAAATAATTTCTTTTATTAAATTAATTTTGAATTAAAAAATCTTGTCATTCAAAATCACTTGCATCGATTATTTCAAATACCAATAACTCGAAAACAGTTGCTCGCAGCGACCTCTACCAAGAATATATTTTTTACACAAAAATGTTAGTAAAATCGATTTGTCCACTGGAAAACGTGATACAGGTACGTACAAAAAAGTTATGGCATTTCAAATGACTGAAAACATGTAGGTGGAGCCACCCCCACGAAAGAGACAAACTAACATCAAATTTAATTTTGATAACTATCGTTTCGGACGTCCATCGTCTGAATGTATTTGAAAGGTTTTCACGGCGTTTCGAATGCTTGTATCTGCAATCGTCTTCAGGTGAATACTGACAAGTTTAGGTGCTACTTACCAATTTATATGACTGTCGGTGCAATGATGCGTGTAATTCCGCCAGGTGCAGTGGTGCGTGTAATTTCGCGCGGTGTGGTGGTGCGTGAAGTTTCGCGCCTCTGCAGCCCGCCAGAAAGAGCAATCAGTGGTTTCCATACGTTCTTGATCTCAATGCTTGGTTGACTTTGAACTTTCGTTTGAACCAATGCTCCTCTCTATGTAGAACACTTGCGTCGTCCCATAGAACTCGATGGTGCTCAGTCCAGGCGTGGTCAGCGATTCCAGATTTTGATGTTTCTCCACGTTGAGTCCATTTCTTGTGCTCATCCAATCTCACCGATAACGGTCTCTTTGTCTCTCCAATGTAGGAATCTCCGCATTCACATGGAACTTCAGAAATGCAATTCTTACTGATTTCATTTTTGTTGTCAGGTTTGGTCTTGGTCAGGAAACTCCGTAAAGTACTGCCGGTTGGAAGCAGCTCTTGATGTTGATCTTGTTTCCGATCCTTCTGATCTTCTCGAGACACCTCTGATGTACGGAAGGCAGATCACTGTGCTTTGTTGTTGCTCTTCAGATGTCTTGGTTCTCCGGAGTTGTTTCAATACTTCTTCTGGGAGTTTCTTGGGATATCCATTCCGGTGGAGGTCCTCTCTGATGTGGTTTAATTCGGCATCTAGTGACTCCACGTCGTTGCATATGTGCGTCGCTCTCTCTACCAATGTTCTCACGATCCCTCTCTTCGTCGAACTCGGATGGTTGGAGCTGTAACTGAGGTACTGTCCCGTATGTGTCTTCTTTCTGTAGACGGAGGTGCGGATTTCATTGCCTATTCTCTCAACGTTCACATCGAGGAAGGGTAAGGCACTGTTGGTTTCCATTTCCATCGTGAATTTGATCGAATCCCTGATTATGTTAATTCTTGGAAGAAATCCTGGAGATGTTTGTCTCCGTGATTCCATGTAATGAAGGTGTCATCCACGTACCTCAACCACAGCTTTGGTTTGTATTCTGCCTCCCGTATAGCCAATTCCTCGAACCACTACATGTATATGTTGGCGATGATTGGAGGAAGGGAAGATCCCATCGGGAGTCCGTCGACTTGAGAGAAGAATCGGTCCTTTTCCTGGAAATATGAGTCCTGTAGGCAGCACTGTAGTAATTTCAATATTGCGTGGGTAGGAAGGTCAGTCCTCTCGTGCAGCTGGTCATCCTCTTCGAGTTTGCTTTTGATGATACTGAGAGATTCCTCTATAGGGACATTGGTGTAAAGGCTCTCCACGTCGAAGCTGATGAAACGATCTTCTGGTCCAAGTTCAACATCTGTGATGGTGTCAACGGAGTGCTTGGAGTTCTTGACGTATGAACTGCTATTTCCTTGTAAGGGTTGTAGTATCGGTGAGAGGTATTTTGATAACTTGTAGGTTGGTGAGTTCCGTGAGCTGGTGATCGGTCTCAGTGGCATGTCTGGTTTGTGGATTTTTGGAAGCCCGTAGAGATGCGGTGGTTTGCTGTAGTGTGGCGTTAGATGTGATCGTTCGTTGTCTGGAATGAAGTGTTTAAATTTCCTCAGAGTGTTGTAGATCTTTCTTTCTATAGTGGGTGTCGGATCCTTCTTCAAGAGTTTATAGTTCCCTGTGTGGAGTAACGACTCTATCTTGTCATCATATGTTGTGGTGTCCATGATAACAGTGGCGTTTCCTTCATCGGCTGGAAGAATCTTTATGGATGAATTCTTTTGTAGAATTTTTGGGGCCATCTGTTCCCCTGCAGTGATGTTACTCCGGGGATTCCTCTCCTTCTCGAGTGTCTCTCTCACTTTCCATCTGAACTCTTCTGCCTGGATGGGATTCATTCTGCTGCTGGTTGACTCTACAGAGCTTACAATGTCCAGGATAGGTATTGTTCTAGGTGCAACTGCAAAGTTCAATCCCTTTTCCAGCAAGGACTCCTCTACTCCTGAAAGTGGTTTAGTTGAGATATTAATAATGGTTTTCTTACCTTTGCTGCTGGTTTGTGGAGATCGTGTTCTCCCTGCTATTCGATTCCATTTTTCTGATGCCTCCTCTCTTGTTCCTGGCGGATTCTCGCGCATCTATTTTCTATATTGGCAAAGATGGGTTGATTGTCCTCCTCTAAGGTGTACTCTCTGATTTCTTGGAATCTAGCCGTGGCATCATGTAGCAGCATCTCTTTCTTCCAACGGTAATAGTTGATCTGCGACCTGATTAGTGCGTGACTGGCCCGCTCCATGATGCGTTGTGCTCGTTCCCCGGGAATAGGTGACTTTACCTGGAAACCGTCTGGGTTGATGTTGTTGTCTCTGGCTCTTCGTAGAAACTGGATGCGAGTTTCTTCCTTGGTATGTTTTATCATTGTCCTTTCGTAGCCTCTGAACTTGTCGCTGATGCCGGGTCCGTAACGTCGTGAAAACCTTTTAAATACATTAAGACGATGGACGTCCGAAACGATAGTAATCAAGTTACCACATCGTCTACAACCTTCAAACAAATTTTATTTTGTCATTGAAAAATACTCCCAGACACCAAACTTCACTAGAATATCACAATTATTTTGAAATGTATTCACAAAAAAATAAAATTAAGAATTCAACTTTGACACCCTGCATCTCAGAAACGGATAACTTGCGGACATATGTTTATAGAAACTTTTCTTCTTATTTTGACTCAGCAACATGCTCCAAATTTCTAAAGACTTAAGGAACACCTGTATAAATAAAAATCAATTTCTCTTTCGTTGGTAGGCGCATAACTTGAGAACAGTGGAATATTTGGCAATTCATTAATTTCGTAATGGTTCGATGAAGGTTTTTAGGGAAAGAAAAATTAGAAAAGTTGCTCGGAAAATTAGAAAATTCGGGAAAGGTGCTTTTTTCTATGGGATTTTTGTATGAAAGTTAGCACATCTAAGTGTTTTTCTATGGAGAAGGTTTTTATGTTTCCATTTCACTTCAACTCGCCACTAGATGGCGCTGCAGCGCATCAACTTCTATACCGTTCAACCGATCGCCATGAAAATTGGTATACACAGATATTTGAACCCGGAGAATATTTTCGCCCTACCATTTTGCTATAATGGGACAACGGGAAACGGGATAACGGAATGACGGAATAACGGGATAACGGGATAAAGGGTTAACGGGATAACTGAAAATGTGATAACGGGATAAGGGGATAACTGGAAACGGGATAACCGGATAATGGGATAAGGGAAACTGGTTAATGGGATTACGGTAAACAGATAACGGAAAACGAACAAAGTCACAGGCATAACTTTGATGGAATAACAAAAAGAAAAAATAGAAAAAAAACAAATCCACATAACGATCTCGAACGAATTTACAGAAATTTGGACAGGACATCGTCTGTCGGGTCAGTTAGTAGTTACTCATATATAAATTTTTATATTTATAAATTTGTTGCCTTCCTAATTTCTACCCTTTTCCCTCTATACTGAACACCTGCATATTCCTGATGTATTTCAAAATATGAATTTGAATTCCCAAACTGAAAAAATTTACTAACAGCGAAACCTGAACTTGAAACTTATGACCAATAATAATGAGTTTATAATTTTGCAGATAAAAATAATCATCAATCCAATTGTATCATCCGCAAATAAATAACAAAAAAGTGGTCCGCAAAACCGTTCCATTATCAATGTCTTCAATTCGTACACTCTGCGTTCTTTTACTAAGATAGCTATCTAATAATTTCAAAGTATTTCCGCGAATTCCATTATCCTCTAAAGCCTCTAGAAGGAGTTTGTGATTTGCAGTATCGAAGGCCTTGGAAAGCTCAAGAAAGATGCACATAGAGGGCCTTCCATCATCCATACTTTTGTATATCTTTGAGCTCAAGTCAGCAATAGCATCCCATGTGGATTTTCCCTGGAGAAAACCATATTGGTTATCAGACAGTATTTTATTTTCATAAAGAAATTCCAAAATAGTCTTATCTTCAGAGTTTAAAGTTGGTTGTGAGAGAAATGAGTCTATAATTATGGATTCGGGTTTTGTCACCTTTTTTGTAAATAAGTATTACAATTGCTGACTTGCCCAATAATGGAATATACCAATCAGATCAGAGTTCTTCAAGTCGTGCAATTCCGTGGATATTCTTCCTAAAACATAAGAAGAAATCCACTAATAAGCAAGCGGCATAAAATCATTCCATCGACGTATTCGTGCATTTCAAAACCCATTCAATTTGATGAGATTCCATCGAGACCGTAGGAGAGTCATTTGAAGTCAATGAGGACACAGATTTAATTGAATGTTAGTTGACATCCAGAATTCGAACTATAAATCTCATGCAGGGCTGGATTCAGGGTGCATTGAAAAAAACCTGCTGGTAATGACCGTATTTTACAATTTAGTATTGGTATATATTCAACATGAATAATATAAACTTAATTTTGCTTAGTATTTTCAGAAATGTATTGAAAATGAAAATTGATCTGATTAATCTGTGGATGATTTTTTTTTCTCGTCATGGAGGAAATTTTCGAAAGATCTGGCAAATATCGAGCTTCATCATTGGAAAATGTTCTGTAATGTAATATGCGACAATTTACCCAGTGAAAACAAATCCGAAGATGAAGTTAATTCAAGAAAAAGAAAATTCACTCATTTATCGTTCACTTGTTTTGGATATTTTCAGATTGGTTTAATTTTGTAGATTTTGTGATTGCCTAAATCATAGATAGGCATCGCACAATGATCTGGCTTTGCCAAAAACGATCAAAAGTCGTTTTTTTGTATAGAAATTTTTAAAGATTTTTTTTTGGTTTCGCTAGGTATGGCTTTAACCTATCTATCAACATATATTTTCCTTTTTCGCGAATAACTTAAGAATGTTGCATATTTTGAGAGTAAATATATGATTTTTTCATTTGCTTATATTTTCATAACCAGATATCGGATTTTGGTGATTTTTGTGCATGAAAAGCTAATCAACTGAAATTTCAAATTCAGTACAGATTTATGAAATTATTGAAGCACAAGATGGCGAACAAGTTACATTTTTGTATCGGTATCGGTGTAATTTTTTTATATCTTTCCGGTGAGAGAAAGTATCGTTATCATAAATAATCTAAATCGATATTTTATTATTCACACTTTCGAATACAATGATAGTGTCACACATGCAATCCCTATCCATGATCCGCCCCTGGTTGAAACTGAAGTATGTCAGAAATCCCATTCGCTTTAAAAATGTTCTTGGGCTGAGTTACATGTTTTAACGAATGTTGTTCACATTTTATGACTTGATTTACTAGATCGCACTAAAGTCTAGCGAGTTATGTAGAAGTAGGATTTTATATAAAATGTCATTCACGTATACACCTGAAACATATCAAACCGTTAGATTTCTTCATTCTGGCAAAAATAAATTCGAACTTCGATGTAACTGATTCAGGCCATCCTCACAGTTACGCGCTTGAAATAAGCAATTGGAATTAATAGATGACGGAAACAGAGCAAGCTAGCAAAACTCTTAGTCAATGATTTTCTACTATCGTGAGCCGATTTTATTTCGAACTATGCATGCAAAAAATAAAATATCGTAAAATATGTGGATATGTATAGGTAAAAAACTGTTACGCTTACAAAAAAAACTGCTGAGAAGACTGGACTTTTTCCCGAGGGCCGGATTACAAACGAAAGGATGCGTAAAATTTTTTGTGTAATCGATACCATTGAGCGAATAGCAAGGTTCAAATTGAGCTGGTAAGACATGTGCCATGAAAGATGGCAGATAATATGAACTATCATTTCAATTTGCTATGGTGATCGATACCATTATCGGGTGATTCAAAAGTACTTTGACAAACTTCAGGAGGTGATTCCTCACAATATTCTAATATGAATTGTGCAAATAATTGTATATCCGGAAAAGCTTCGTTTCCAAGATACAGGGTGTTAAAATTTTAATTTTTATTTTCTTTTTTTTTTTTAATAATTTTCGAAATACTGACCTTAATTCAACGAAAATTGGTATTGAGAGGTTTTTTGAGGTGTCGAGTTCGAACACGATGTTATTAGTGCTCTTTATCGTAGGGGGCGCCAATTACACGTCTTTTTCTTTTTTGCAGATTCATAACTTTTTTGAACGTACTTCTAGCACATTTTTCAGTAATAAAATCAATTCCTCTATCATATCTACGTAAAAAAGCTACCACTGTTACAAATCGCTATAAGCAACCGTTTTCTAGATATTTGGACTTGAAAACTCCAAGTCGATTATTTGATAATAGATGCGTGTTGAAATTAATACCATTATTTTGCATTTTTCGCAAGAATGCTTAGGAAATGAATTTGACGTTTAAGTAAGTAGTTTTGGTTTTTTGTAAGGGGCGCCACCTATTATATTTATTTTTACTCGTTTAAAATAGTTATTTTCGTATCAAGGGTGCAAAATCTCTATTTGTTTTAATAAAATTTGCAAGAAATATCAACATTTTATTTCAAGAAATTGTATTCAAATAAATTGTTCAAAGGGTCCACCTTCACCGAAGATACAGGCTTCAGTCTTCTAGTCATTAAATCTCGTACCCGCTCAAAAATTATTGGTGAGTTTCTTATTGTTTCACAGGCGTCTACTATTCGGTTTCTTAGATATTCTTCGTTCGCTACTTTATAAACTAGTGATTTCAAATGTCCCCAAAAATAAAAAATTTGCGGGTTTAGATCTGGGGACATTGGTGCCCACGTCTGGTTAGGTACTTCTACACCCCTACCGATCCATCGATTTGGATAGACAGTGTTATGGAATTCCCTGGCTACAACGCTAAAATGGGCCGGAACCCCATCCCCATCATGCATAAACCACATGCGGATTCGAATTTCTAATGGTACATTCTGAAGTAGTCCCGGCAATTCATTTCCTATAAAGTCTCTGTAAGTTGCGCCATTCAGTCGGAACGGAAGAAAGAAAGGACCTATCAAGTAATTATCAATTATTGCCGCCCATACATTTACAGAAAATGTATACTGATAATGTCTTTCACTAACTGCGTGCGGATTTTCCAGAGCCCAAACATGGTTGTTATGAAAGTTTGTGATAGCAAAAGAGAGTAAAGAGTAAGTATCTTAAAAATTGAGGATTTTCAGCCAGTTTTCTCAAAAACCACTGACACATAGCAATGCGTTGGGGAAAGTCTCGTGGAAAAAGACCTTGTACCCTTTGAATATGGTATGGATAAAATTGTTGATCGTGGATAATTCTCCAAACTGTGGACTTAGTAGAATTGAGAGCTTCAGCAATTATTCTTGTACTTGTTTCTGGATTCTCCTCAAGAGCGTTCAAAACAGCTTCTTCCAATTCTGGGGTTTGGACTGCTCGTGGTCTTCCAATAATATCAGCTGCCCTCTTAAAGCTACCTGTTTCTGTCAAACGACGCTGGAGACTGGTAAATGTTGGAGCTGAAGGAAGTACTCGGTTAGGAAATCGCTCCTGATAAATACGTCTTGCTTCGCGCGCATTGCCATCCGCAAGGCCATAAAAGCATATCGGCTAAATAAGCATTATTGTTTAAATAATATTTTTTTTCAAAATATTAGTGAGTTTATACAGCAAGTAAAATAAAATAAGAAATACAATAAAGTAATTTAAAAAGTTAAAACTACACAACATCCATAACAGGTTTAAACAGAAATAAAATAAAATAAGAAGTAATATAAAATAGGAAGTAAAATAAAAGATGACTTTTATCTTTTATTTTATTTTACTTGACAAGTTGTTAGGCATATGTACATATTGAATAATTTAGACAAATTGACGAGATAGGATGATACATGACATGATATAAATGCAGTCGTCATCATATTTTTGTTTCCATAACCGGAAAACGGTGTGTTCACTGGCATTTTTTTAAATTTCTTTTTGTCTTTGAATGACTAGATTTTATAATATTGGTAGTGTTGTCAACAATGGCTTATATTTTACTAAATAAACAATAACGGGGACCAAATTTTCGAGTATTCATCATTAAAGTTTGAGGTAACTACATAAAATCCCAAATTTCGATTGACAGCTTTCTTACTTCTTACATTCTGTATAAACACTCTGAAAATTATTACTTCTTATTTTACTTTATTTCATTTCTTATTTCATTTTACTTTCTGTATAAACTCACTTTATGTGTTTTAATCTTCAACAAAACAACAAAACGTTTAACTGTCACATAATATGTAATTACCAAAACTACTTACTTAAACGTCAAATTCATTTCCTAAGCATTCTTGTGAAAAATTCAAAATAATGGTAATAACTTCAGTTATTACCCTTATCAGAAAACGGTTGCTCATAGCGACTTGTAACAAGGGTAGATTTTTTACGTAGATATGATAGAGAAATTGATTTTTTACTGAAAAATGTGCTAGAAGTATGCTTAAAAAAGTTATGAATCTTCAAAAAAGAAAAAGACGTATAGGTGGAGCCCCCTACGAGTAAGAGCAATAATAACATCAGGAAAGTTATTTAAAAAAAAACGAAAATAAAAATAAAACTTCAACACCCTGTATCTTGTAAACGAAGCTTTTCCGGACATATATTAATTTGGAAAATTCATATTAGAATATTGTGAGGAATCACCTCCTGAAGTTTGTCAAAGTACTTTTGAATCACCCTGTATGTTACGAGTATTTTCAGTTAGTACTGCACCGATTTTTTTGAGTAGATTTCATAAAAATACTTCCTATAGTGGACGTCACCACTTTACGACAGCAGAGTTCTTTACTGGTATAATATTCAAACAATGTTTACAACAGACCGAACAAAAAAGTCCACTCCCCGAAATTACAAGGACTATATATCACCGGAGTGCAAAGGGGTTGACGAAATACCGTATGGAGACTGCGAGAAAACGTACATTGGCCAAACAAATAGAAGATTCAACATTAGCAAAGAAGAATACACTATCTACAGTATCGGAAAGTATTTATCTTGGGTATGGTGGTTTCATGAGAGCGTGAATAATAGCTATATGTTGAGAGAGCATTACAATTTCTCCCCGCCTCGCTCGAGGAAGGGATATCGACGTCACGACACAGAGATAGGAGAGTCAGTATTTCAGTATCATACCAGCAGCAGTCGGGAGAATGTGTGCGCTGCAATGAAGAAGAATTATTGACGGTAATTTCACATCAGATAATTTGAATAAATTAAACTGAATCATTGATTCAATTTAATCTGTCGGACGACAGGTAGATCAAAATATCTTTGGTGCCGTGGTGGCCGCGAAAACAAAAGAAAATTCTCAAATATCAACGAAAGCAAACGATATAGGACAATAAAAACAAAAAAATTATTTCTAACAGAAAAACAATTATTTCTTGAATGGAGAGAAATAAAATATTTACAAGGAAAGACAAATAAATGTTGTGTAAATAGGCGGCATGTTTCAAAAGGTAATAATTGTCACGATCTTTTGTTTTCGCAACCACGGCTCGGCAAGAATGAGTCGAGTCGCTGTCTCGCATTGCCATGTGCTCAGTTAATGCGTCGGGTGGGGTAACAGGAGGGGCGCACAGCAGTGCGTCTCTCTTATTTATGTGGTATTATCATATCATTGCGTTCCTTGTTGCTCGTGTAGATTTCTATCTATACCCCAGATAAATTGTTTCCAATACTGTATAAGAAACAAAGAGTCCACATTTTCATTGTTCCAACACGTACTAATGACAGGACGTGTCATTGATTTTGGAGATACACGATCATTAATGACTGACTCATATTCAAAACAACTGGAGAAGCCACCATATAACTGATGAGCGACCATATCATCGGGGGTACTATAACTAGTGCAAGCTATGATTATCATCGATGATAGCAGCGAGTTAAAACCTCACTTGCTATCACCGATGAATAATATTGCACGAGTTATATTTGGTGAAAATTAAACGAATTATCAGATAAAATATAATTCCTAACGTCAAACTGACACATGTGACACATGAATTATATTCTCGGGGGTGAAATAAAACTATGCTATGATTATCAGCAGCGAGATAAAACGATGAAAATTCGTTTTAACGAGTGCTATTACCGATTAATAATCATTGCACTAGTTATATTTGGTGAGAACAATTATTTTTACACTGAATGCATTTTAAAAGAAAATTATGTATTATTTCGACCATTTCCCTCAATATTTTTTAGCCTATCAAATGGCTGAAACTCGAACCAGAGAACCAATCAGATCAGTTTTATAGTGATAAAACGTCTTATCGCTGTTTTATACTGAAAATTTCACTCATGTGTTTCATATTTAACGTCTAAAATGAACCGTTTCGGGACTTTCAAAGAAGCTGAAATCGACACGGAAATCGAAAAAACGACTCCAGCGAATACGAAGAGAAACAAGAAGTTTGTCTGGAATCAGTTCATGGATTTTTGTGCAACAAGAGGGTATAAATTGGAACGAGAAACGCCAGTATGCGAAATTGCGACAATCTTGAAGGACTGGGCTCATCTTCTTCTTTCGGTGCCGTGCCTGTCTTCAAGCGTGGGCCATCTCCATGACAATTTGGTTGAATTGGTCTTTATCTGTCGCTATTCGGAATAGTTGTTCTACTCCCAGTCCGGTCCAGTTTCTAATGTTTCGTAGCCACGATAGCTTTTTGCGACCTATCCATCTTCTGCCCGCAACCTTTCCTTGAATAATCAGGCGAGGGATGTGATATTTGGTACCTCGCATTATATGTCCGAAATAACTGACCTTTCTTGTTTTTATGGTGTTCAGGAGTTCTCGATCCTTCAGCTGTCTGAGTACCTCTTCATTACTGGTATGTGCAGTCCAAGGGATCTTGAGGATTCTCCGATAGCACCACATCTCAAACGCTTCTATTTTATTCATGATGTCAGCTTTAAGCTGGGCTCATAACATGAAGAAAAGTAACGGTAAGGAGTACAAAGAAAGCACCGTGAAAACTATTTGGAATGTCACCGCCAAAATGATTATGGAAGAATACTTCCAGAAATATGGTATAAAAATGTACCCATTCCAAGATGTCGTGTTTAAATCTGCACGGGTCGCAAAAAATGCAAAGGGAAGAGACCTACTGGCTCAACATAGTAGAAAAGTGAGCTCAACTGCTCTGAAATTCGAAGAACTGAAAAAACTAGTGAACAGTTGCGACGAAGGAACCCCAGATGGACTACAAAAGAAGATGTTCTTTGTTTTGTCGTATGAATTGGCGTGGAGAGGAGGCGAAGGATGCAGAGCAAAGCTACAGTTTTTCAAGGAAGAACTCGCAAACTCAGGCCAAAAAACGAACAGAATTCAATACAATCCGATTTTCGGAAAAAGTACCCAAGGCGGATCCAAGCAATGTGCCTCATCTGAGTGGTTAGTAATAAATATATATAACTATAATTTTTGTCCAGTTCGATTATTTTACGCATTGAAATCGAAAAGAGAACACATAGAAAGTGACCGTTTATTTTTAACTGTCAATCCATTTTGGAAAGTAAGAAATCAATGGTTCAAAAACATGCCTGTGGGGCAAAACAAGATAGCAAAATGGGCTAAGAAACAAATGAACCAGGTGGGACCAGATGTGGAAAGAAAAGAAATTACCAATCACTCATTGAAGGCAACAGCGGTGTCAAATTTGGCAAAGAGTGGAGTTGCTGAGCAAGAACTTATCAAAATAACAGGACATGCCTACTCCAAATTTATTGCGAGCTATCTACAGATAGATGAAGAACACCATCCGGATATCGTTGAAAAAATGCGTGGCAATGAAAATGCGCGCCAGGAGGAGGTTCAAGATCAACTTCATTTACGGAGAAGACAAATACAAATGTTCACAATATTACTTACAATAATTGTAGTATCAACTATAACAATGAATAATTTGAATCTTTTTGTATTCTTGAAAGTTTCTAAAAACTTTTTTTTTTTAAACTGCACTCGACTCTTTTTTTTCGTTGTTGTATGCTTTAAAACAACGAAAAATTTAAACTCGTGCAGTTTTAAAAAACCAATTTTTTTTTAGAATTATCCGTAATTTTTAAAGCACTTATGGTATTATCCCCGATAAAACTACAGTCTATCCGATATTGTTTGCGATAAAACCACACTGAGGTCCTGTCAAAATTATATATGTCAACGCATTGAATTCCTATATAGGGAAAAAGGAAATGCAAAATTGAATAAATACAAAATTCTCAACTCACAATTACAGTGATTCGATAGTTTAATTGAAATATACCCTTTTCAGCAAGTTAAAAGCCTCAGGTTTGCAAGTAAGACAATGAATAATTGAATTCCGTTATTTTCATAGTATCAAGAGCAGTTCTCATGGAGTAGTGGTTAGCGGGAGCGGGAGCGGGAGCTTTTTAAAAATATGTTTCAGATACAAACACATTTGATTTGATGGTGAAAAATGTATATATATTTTAGGTTTTTGGGCGGGTTCAAGAGAAGTGAATGATCATTGTGAATGAATGAATCTATAAAACAAAGCATTTAGTGAAATGCTCAGCATTTGGCAATCCACTCGGACTCATGCAACATCCAAACTCCGAGAAACCAATGAAATAGTCAACAAAAAGTTATCATTACCCACGAGAAAGAGAGACCAAGTCGTTATTAACCGTCTCCGGTTAGGACATACGCTCCTAACTCACCAACATATAATGAATAAGGATCCATGCCCCATCTGTCACAACTGTGCCACACAAATCACAGTTGAACACATCCTGGTAGAATGCCCATTATACAACGAAGAAAGAAGTTCAAACAACCTAGGAGTCAACATCAAATATATCCTCAACAACGATCTACAGAAAGTGCTGAAGTTCCTAAAAGACATTAATATATATTGTAAAATCTGATTTCTAATCAACTTGTGTTTGTTTCCCCCTGCTAATAACTTTGAGCAGTTGATGAGGGGTCATTTTTGTTGAAAAAAAAAAGCATTTAGTAACGGACACGATTCCTTCAATTTCGGAACGAGAAGAATTGTTGTAATTTTCTCCGTTGAAAATTCAAATATAACATGAATTCTGGTAATTTTATCCAGTTTCCAATGTGATTCGGGAAATATTCTCATCAAATATTATTCGTGGTAGAGGATTTTATCGCTCAATTTTTTTTACATTTTCCCTGAAGCATTTTGCCTCTAGAAAATTTAACTCTTGCAATTTGCGGCCTCATTATCAAATATTAAACCACTCAAGCTTCGCTTTCGTGTTTTAATCAGATAATAAGGCCGCAAATCGCACTCAGTAAAATTTCCAGGCAAAATGCTTTCTCGAAAAAAAAAAGCGATAAAACCCCTAGCACATATGATATTACCCTCGAGTAAATATGGAGTTTCCATAGAAATCACGAATCCATCGGTTGATTATTCAAAAGTTATTAAAACATGTTTGATGAGAATGTTAATAACTCAAAAAATTATTAAAAAAATGACGCTTACGCATCATTAAGGATAGTCAATAGTAATAGTTTTTATAATTCAATACACCCAACTTTAGTACACTTTTATTTCCTAAAACATCAAACTTTCATAAACTGAAAACTCCAGTCTGTTTTGTGCGAATAAGATTTTTTTTCCTGCATATTGTTTGGGAAATATCAAAATATAGCAAATATGAACATTTGTGCGGCTAACCCATAGCTAATTTTTTCAGCAGAGAATTTTGGAGGGAGAAAGTTTGTTAAACAAATTATTTTCTCTGTAGTCAGTTTTGTGAGGAATCATTTGATTCATTTTTTCGTTTACCTGCCCCCCCCCTCCACTACTCCGGAGACATCCAGAATTGAAATTTTCAAAAAATTAGTTTTTACCATTTCATCCAAAATTCACATAAATACTAGTTCTCAAGGTTTTTGAGAAATGCAATATTTAGTGAGCATTCAAAATTTATTGGGCGGCCAATTAGCGAAGTGTCGCCAAAATGAAGGTTGTGTATGTTTGGCTCTGCTTCTGATATTATTGTGGTGACAAATTTCAACGAGAGAGTTTTAAAGAGGTATTTGACATGTAGGTATGCTGTGTATTCAACAGTTTTGTTTCTGAGAGAATGATGAAAGTACGTTATGATTGATGAAACTCCCAATCGCCGCGCAGCGGTGAATTATAACCCCTGGTATATGAGGACAAATGCATTTATTATGAAGGGGAAGATTTATAAGTATTGTGTTGATCGTAGCCGTATGCTTGTGAATTGTTGTAATGAGTTGAATTCTGGTTTTTATTAATTACCCATTTATTAACTATTGTGCTATTCTAGCGTTAATAACTTTAATTAATGTATTTGATTGATTAGTTCCGTTTTCGGAAGTTTGACGGGTAATGACTCAATTCCTCTATTCTGAAAAGGAGAGAAACGGTACTCTGGCTCGTTTCTTCCATAATATTAAACTGAACTGAGCATATATAATTTGTTTTATTCAGATATATAATGAATGCAGAGTGTAATCTACCTCTTATACACCTATGAATGACGAGTATATATGCCATTTTATAACGAATTACACTGGTTAAAAATCTGGACAAAAAATTGAAAACATATTTTGTTCTTTGTAAAATTCGAGAAAATTTTAGGTAGCGCCATCAAAATAATTTCGGGTGATCTACTCAGAGAAAAACTTTGGCAATTGCAGAATGCAATAAGCATTCAACTCAACATTTGAACAATGTAGAATGTTGAACTGATTGTGTGGTAAATGTATACATTCAGGCTGCCTGAGATAGATATTCAATTTCAAAGTGAAGAAAACAACTAACCCTGTTATATCCAAACTGGTATAACATCAGAACTAGTTGACTCCATTCTTTGCTTTAAGGTACTTATTACAATTATCACAGTCACTTGTAAGAAACAAACGATACAAAAGGAAAACATTCGCAATTGAATATTGATTCTAAAAATAATATCACGACCATTGTAGTGACTCAGACATTCAGAACACGTAAACTGAACACTGTTGCCGAGCAAGGTTCTCGCATGCACGGTTTACAAAGCTGTCTACGAAAAAAGTTTGTTAGATTCTACTAGTGTTTTCTGATCGGCTGGTGAATGAAAGATCCTAATTGGCAACCAATCAGAAAACAGTACGCGATGTGCAGAATAATTAATTTGAACATTATTGTCTTTGTCTTTTGCTGGCTCTTAAAACCAAACACCGAGCTGTTGCGAGCGAATTTCAAAGAGTAGAAGATAAGATGAATAACTCGTCGCCTTCAGGAATGAAGTGGTGAATTTCAATTCTGGTTGGATTCTGGAGTCGCCAATCACTATGCGGGCGTTTTCGTACTAGATATATTGAAATAATATAAATATTTTTTTTGATAAAATGGCAAATTTTTTAAAAGATAATAATGTTCAAATTAATTCTCGTGCACATCGCATACTGTTTTCTGATTAGTTGTTAATTGAGATCTTAAAATCTTTCATTCACCAGCCAATCAGAATACACTAGTAGAATCTAAAAAACTTTCGTTCGTAGGCAGCTTTGTAAATCGTGCATGCAATAATCTTGCTTGGCAACAGTGTTCAGTTCACATGTCCTGAATGTCTGAATCACTACAATGGTCTTGATATTATTTTTCAAAACAATTGCGAATGTTTCTGTTTTCAATAATGCTTGTGTTGTTTGTTTTTCACGAGTGACTGTAATAATTATGATAAATGCATCAAAGCATAGTATGAAGTCAACTAGTTCTGACTTTATCACCAGTTTGGATATAACAAGGTTAGTTGTTTCCTTCACTTTGAAATTGAATATATATCTCAAGCAGCCTGCAATGTGTACATTTACCACACAATTAGTTCAACATTCTACCTTATTCAAATGTCGAGTTAAATGTTTATTGCATTCGGTAATTACCAAAATATTCTACTGACTAGGTCACCTGAAATTAAGCGGGTGGCGTTACCCAAAATTTTGTCAAATTTTACAAAAATGTTATATAATTTATACACAGTGCGCGTCAAAATTATGGATTAAATTTGATATATCGCAAGCCATGTACTTTTGACAAGAATCCTGGAATAGGTCGCTTTTTGTTTTAAAATGCCGATTATTTTATGTATATTCTAAAGAGGTTATGTCACCGGTTTTGACATGGTGACTAATCGGTAATTTTTTTAAATTGGAATAGATGTCTTGTGATACCTCATCTGAAAGGCCTTTCAATACTGCATTCAATGAAAATAATTAATTAGATATTTTTTCACAGGGTGAACAAAAATTAATATTTTATTTCAATAAGAGAATAACTTTATATCCAACAAAATAGAACAGTCAAATAAGATGTTCGAAATGCCATCCACCAGTCTCTTGACAATAAGCAAATCTACGGACACATTCCTCTTGCACATTGCGAATAACTTCCGGAGTAATTCTGTTAATTTCGATCCTAATTCGATTTTTCAACTCTTGTAGATTTTGCAGCCTATCCACATAGACCTTCGATTTCAAATAACCCCTCAAGTAAAAATCCAGGGGCGTAGGATCTGGAGATCTTGGGGGCCACTCTATCAGTCCGCGCCTACCAATCCACCTCCTAGGAAAACAGTTATTCAAAAACTCGCGAACATCACGTGCATAGTACGGGGGTGCACCATCTTGTTGCAACCAACTACTTTCATTTGGTGAGTTAGGATTGTTGGCGTTTGGAAAAAGATATTTTTATTATTATTACATTATGATTATGAAATTCTTGTATTGTAACCAAATGAAAGTATTTGGTTGCAACAAGATGGTGCACCCCCGCACTATGCACGTGATGTTCGCGAGTTTTTGAATAACTGTTTTCCTAGGAGGTGGATTGGTAGACGCGGACCGATAGAGTGGCCCCTAAGATCTCCAGATCTTACGCCCCTGGTTTTTTTCTTGTGGGTTATTTGAAATCGAAGGTCTATGTAGATAGGCCGCAAAATCTACAAGAGTTGAAAAATCGAATTAGGATCGAAATTAACAGAATTACTCCGGGAGTTATTCGCAATGTGCAAGAGGAATGTGTCCGTAGATTTGCTTATTGTCAAGAGACTGGTGGATGGCATTTCGAACATCTTATTTGACTGTTCTATTTTGTTGGATATAAAGTTATTCTCTTATTGAAATAAAATATTAATTTTTGTTCACCCTGTAAAAAAATATCTAATTAATTATTATCATTGAATGCAGTATTGAAAGGCCTTCCAGATGAGGTATCACAAGACATCTATTCCAATTTAAAAAAATTACTGATTGATGTCAAAACCAGTGACATAACCTCTTTAGAATATACATAAAAAATCTACCTATTTTAGGATTTTTGTCAAAAGTACATGGCTTGCGAAATATCGAATCTGTTCCATAATTTTGACGCGCACTGTATATATATATATATATATATATGGATATATATATATATATATATATGGATATATATATATATATATATATATATATATATATATATATATTGTTTGAACTTGGGAGTTAGGTTCATTCAGTGATGGGATTCAACATTGTTAAATACCAACACGTGAATGGTGTGTTTAGCAAATTCCTTTCACAAAGAACTATTTATTGTTTGCGCTCACCATGAAGAAGAGGAAGAAATGTCAAATTGATGGCCTAGCTAATTTTTTCATGTAACTTTAAACTTTCTTAGCAAAAAAAAACCCTGTAGAAGACTGCTGTCGCAATCGAAACGTCGACAAAATAAAATGTATTAATTTCGAAGAATCCCATCATTGAATAGACCTAACTCCCAAGAATCAACAATCCTCATAAATACGTCAGGTTCAAGAAATCCTACACACTATATATTAATTATTTCTATTATATAATGATAACACACCAAAATGATTGATTTGGATCGTAACGAAAACATTTTTTTTTTAGTCGACTCAATTTACCTGTGGAATTACAACAACGATATTTGTGTGCATTTGTTGAATGCTGGTGCAAATAGTATCATTTGTTCATACATAAATGGAAAATAATCTCGCGTTGTAGGATTTATAAAATGAAATATTTATGTTTGTGTATCTCAATGACTTATGAGACACACACATGTGTGAGGAGTTATATATCACTTAGGTGTTTAATGACTGCAACGTACCTGCATGTGAAGTTGCTCGTCTCTGTTAATTGTGCTAGCCTGTGTATGAACGTGACCCTGAAAAAAATATATAATATAGTAATAGTACTGAACCGATCCACCCATAAAAAAATAAGCAAACATTATAGGGAAACGGCTTTTGTGGAGAATATCTTCACCACTCAATTATGACCAATCAAATAAAAGAAAAACAAGGTAACTCACTAATTCTATTATTCTTTCAATTGCTATAATATATCGGAGAAAAATCCTATTCCAAATATATTCCCATCATTCATTCATCACTTCCCATGTCAAAACCGGGCATTAACTTATATCTAAACGCGTTTACGACTTTCTTTGTTTATGAAAGTTCCTTAAGAAAAAAGGAGCTAGATAATACAATAAATTGTGTATTTCGTGCTGTACAAATGGCACTATTTTAATGTCTCTTATTTTGCTGTTGTATCTGCCTTTTTGCTGATAATAATCGAAGGTAAACAGTTGCAAATGATTTGAGAAAAATTCGGCATTAAAAAAATTGAATTTGGAAATTGGAAAATGAGTATTTATTTACCAAAGATTAAAATGTAAACAAATAATATTTTTTTTCCAAATCAAGATGACCTAAAATACAAAATATTAGAAATTCAGAATATTTCACAAAAGCCATTACCCAAAGAATCTGTAAGGGGTTTTTCAGGTATTATTAATCAATCCCTATTCATTGTGAGTCATAGAGTTTTTATCATTCTTTATTGAACACGCGTTCAATAAAGTGTCCACGATTTCACGTTATTACAGCCGCCACTGAATCACATCGGACAATTAATTCGATTATTCCGACTCAGGTCAACCTATTGTGCTGTTCTATCTGATAAACCCAGTAAAATGATTTGGTCTTGACACAATACTAATATTTTTTTCTCAGATACAGCCCATTGATTGCATCAACACCCCAATTCACACGTCCTCAAAATTATGTTAATTATCAAAAAGTAACCTTGTACAGACTAACTGATGATGCTGTAAATATTTCTTTTCCATTGATAGATGTAATCAACTTCGCAAGTTGGATTGCAGATTCTCAAATACATGTTTTTCTAGACTTTATTTGACAATTACGTGTGGAGGTAATTATATTGCGTAAGGTGAAAAGTAGAAACCTTTGCACATCATTAAATCATGTTTTTATTTATTTTATCTCCATGAAATCATGATTATTCTGTTCGAAATGTTCATTAATGAATTCTGCTTGTTTTTTCTTCTCCTTTGCATGAGTTTCACTGTTGACATATTTACAGTATATGATAAAACAAACAATACCGAGTAAATAATACACATATAAATAATATATATATATATATACATATATATATATAAATAATATATATTTATATATATATATATATATATATGAATGGGAAGAATATCGAGGGGACTGGTAAACAAAACGGAAGAAATTTAATGGACATAGCCCTCAGAGAGAAGTTTTAACCGAAACCACAAATGTGCGGCTGGCTTCTGTTTGTTGACACCGTTGATTTGTCGTTTTCTACCAAGTGTTGTTCATCCTTGCACTTCTTCACCGTACTGATGAGGGCCGAGAGCCCGAAACACATGTCTACGGTTAAAACTTCTCTCTGAGGGCTATGTCCATTAAATTTCTTCCGTTTTATATATATATATATATATATATATATATATATATGTGTGTGTATCTATATAATAAAAATGAATCTTGATTCTTTGTAAGCGCAAAACGTCAAAACGGCTGAACCGATTTGGCTAAATTAGGAAAGTTGCCCGGAAATTGGAAAATTCGGGTAAATAAGAAATTTGGCGAAGAAAAAGACCATCGAGTCATCTATTACCAAACGAGGAAATAGCTCGGCGATTAAATAATCGCCTACCAAGCAGAAGGTGGCAGGAACGAATCCTGGTCATGACAACTCTTATTTTATTTTATAAAAACAATTTGGTAATTGTTTTTTTGAATGTTCGTAATACTTCGAATAGCGTCTTTCCTTTCTTTCCGATTCATCTATATCATTCCGAATGAAATAAAGAAAGACATCAACGGTGTTATTATTTAAACCCGGACTGTTCAATGTCTCTCTGAGAAACACACCATTTCTACGTTTCACTAATTTCCCAATTATTTTAGGCAGCGTAATTAAATCGATCTAAAGTTATTAGCATACTCAGTTCAGTCAAATAATATGGCTTCGACAAGAATTTAGAATTCATCTAAAAGACGACCTATAGATTATCGAAAGGATTAACTGTCGGTTGAGTATTGTGTGTCAATTAATTGGCTGTTCAACAAATGGTAGTCCTCGTTCAATTTTTCACGGTTTCAGTTGTATTAACCTCTTCTATCATTGCTTAATTCTACCCGATTTTATCCATCGCTGTAATGAAAATATTCAGGTAATTTGATGATTTGTTTCATAAATACTACTGTACTTATTGAAATATAATGTCGCTATAGGAATTTCTGATGATGTGTAGATTAATAGACGAGTTTTTTATTCTTTTTGTGAAAAAATGCCAAGATTTTGTATCTCTTTCATAAGAAAGGAATACACTAGTTTACAGGATTTTTTACCCAAAGTTCAAACCAATGTGGATTGGTAGCGTAATCAGCCCCTAGTTGGATACTGAAGTGAAAAAATTAGGACGAGAATGTTTTGAAATATTTATATTTTTTAAATTTTTGATTTTTTACATATTTGTAAATTAAACAAATCAAAAATAACTTAAATTACTCTGTCTTATGTATGTATTAGGGTCAGTTTCCCTAAAGGTAGACCAGATGTAATCGGCTAACATATTTTTATCCCAAAAACCTTGGTACCTCTCTTCAAACGACTTTAAATCTTGATGAAAACGTTCACCATGTTCATCACTTCCAGGTTATCAGGGAAAAAATCCAGATGTGAATGAAGAAAATGGATTTTCAAGGACATGTTGACTCCCATTTTGTGGTAATTTTTCAATAAATTGGATACAATTTCTTCAGAATCCTCTGTTTTATTGTGCCCAAGAAATTTTTCACAACGACTTTGAAAGAATACCAAGCACCTTTTTCAACACTGGATAAGTGACGGTCAAAATATTTATCTTTCAATATCTTTCTTGTCTGAGGTCCCACAAAAATTATTTTTTTCAGTTTGGCATCTGAGAGATGAGGAAACACGGATTTTAAATAGGCAAAAGCAAATCCTTTTTTGTCAAGAGCCTTAACAAAATTTTTCATCAATCAGAGGTTTGAATGAAGTGGTGGTAGAATAACATTTTTCGGATCAATCAACATTCTGTTTGTTTGGCGTGTATTCATTTCGTACATGCCATTCTTTCTTTATATAGTGCTCTTTCCTAGCCCTGCTGTCCCATAAACATAGGAAACAGCAATATTTATTATAACCGCCTTGCAAACCAAGAAGTAATCCCAAAACTTCCAGATCTCCGCACACCTTGCAATTGTGTTCTTCATACTTTATTAGTTGAATTGAAGTTGTCATTGTTTCATACGATTCCTCAGAATTCATTGCATGTCCCATGGGAATAGATGACTTTTTGTTGCCATTATGTAATAAGACAGCATTGAGATTTAGTGTCGAGGAATCGATGAACAAATCATAAGACTGATCCATTGATTCAAAAATACCACAAATATCACCGCAATATTGATATCCATCAATCGATTCCAAAAACTCAGCGAACTGATCAATTCGTCTGTGGTTAACAGTCACTCGGGTATCATAAGCTAACAAATTTCATTGCTGAAGCCGTGAAGCAAGCAACTCCGACTTAATTTTTGAAAGCTGCAGGTCTCTCACTGGGTCATTTAATGCACTTTGAGAAATCACGTCTGGCTCACCATCCATAAAAGTACATCCATCAAGATCATCGTCAGAATTAGTGTTCTGGCTTGAAATGGGTTCTTCCATTTCAGTCTCCTTCTGCTCTGGTTCATTTATTCCGCTTGTACTGTTGGGCAAAACGGGTAAGGAACTGCACAAAGCAACACAGGTTTTGTGACCCACTCATCATCAGGATATTGTATATGGTTCTTGTTTTTCTTTTCAAAACCAAATTATTTCGTGGGGCAGAAATAACAGTCCGTAGCGTGATCTGTTGATTCTGTGGGACACCGAATTGCAATCTTTTTTTTAAGCCCAATTGGTATACTTTTTCACACATTACTCCAGGAACCCATTTTTTGTCAAGGTTCTTCACCGATATTTGGAAGTATTGGAAGTACAACCGTTTTACTGCTTCTGTGATTGGTCTCTTAGTCTTTGTTCGGTTAATTTTACCACAAACATAGCATAAAGCACACAAAGTCGTCTTCACAAAAGGTTCAATATAAATTGAAACATAATTGGTAGACCGACAGGCGAAAAACAACTACTTTCCTAGCCAATACCACGCAGAACGTTGGATGATATTCACCTGACAATCCATGCAAACTTCCATATAGATGGATATTGTTCGCAAATGTTTCTTTCTGATAAGCTCGATCATGTTTAAATTCATGTCGTGTCCGCCTAACAATCCGCATACCAGTTTCAGGCTTTTTGGCCCTCATCAGTATGGAGTAGTCACCAGCCAGAGATCAGGAGAGCTCTGGCCGAAGCGAGACACAACATAAATAAAATCATCATCGAGCTTAAAACATCTTTAGGTGCGTCGTTTTTTTTTACATAAGAGAAAATGTTTTGGTTAAGTACTTTTTTCTTATTCTTTCAACTTCCAAGTCCTTATTGCTATATAAGCGTGTTTATTTTTCGTTTTTTTTATAATTATACATGGAAAGTGAACGCAACAGAAAATTATAAATTAATTGGATATCTGACGTAATACACATACTTTGCGCTCTAAATATAAATAATCTCAATGACTTTTTGTAAGGATGAAATATGGCAATGTATTAGAAAGAGGACGAAGGTGTGTCCGAAAGTCCCTCTTCAACAAGCTGTACCATACTACTGAAGTAAAAGCCATTCTTACGTAATATTTTATAGTCGAAATGTGCGAGTTCTAACCTAGAGTGATGGATATTTGAGAGCTTGGCGTTGGGGAAAACAACTCTGAGATATATGTTTTTTTTTAATGTATAATTTCATTTATACATATTTTTATTTCGAATGTTTTCATTGTTTATTGAGTTTTCAGAATCTTTAATGTGTCTATTTTTACACTCTTTGGAGCTTATATTTACGTCAAATTATGAGTTTTTAGTTCAAGTTATCCTTTTCTAAAACCAGATAAAATCTTGCGTAAGAAGGGGGAGCGGAACTCCAAGAAATTTTATGCGGTCTTACATGGGGGTAGGAGGGGGCAAAAATGGCCAAAATTGTCATTACGTAATTAATGATTGGCCCCTAAACATTTCAGGTCGTCATTAATTAACTTTAATCCAGCACAGACGGCTATACAAATTGATGTGTATCAAAATAAAGAGTTAGAAATGCCCAAGCCATAAATATAAGTGTTTTGGAACTTTGATCTCCTACGACGCATTCAGGGGGAATTTACTATATAAGAAAAATACCAACAACAGAATACAATCAGTATCAAAAATCAAGTTGAACTCCTTAAGGTACCAGTAGCTATTCAAAATTACATGTTTTGTGCACAATTATATACAGTTAAAAATGTTACAAATCATTCAGTTATTAAACCTTCAGAAGTTTATTAGATATCAACCCTTGTGCGCTTCCGAAATCAGCAAATATGTATTTAATGAACTAGCCCAGTTCGAATCACCATTCATTCGAATGAATATATTGACAATTATGTGCATAATCATAAATGAGAACAATCAGACAGCTTTGAAGTAATATAAATTAAATATTTTACAAATATGACTCAATCCATACAATCGGTAATGCTTAATGAACAATTCACTCCAAGATATTGAAAGCTCTAATCAAAGTCGGACCATAAATTATCAGTGCGGTTAATAATATTCTGAGATAACGCTAAACTAGAAATGCCAGACGACAGACAGACAGATTCCAGCATGCTAGCAGCAAGAGCATTAAGTAAGATTGTATTGAACTTTATCTGACAATTAATTTTAGTAATTACACAATAAGTATCTATATTCTTATTCTCTTTGACGAACTTCATTATGTGTTTTTAACTTGGCTATTCAATATAATTTATGGAGAATTATCAATGCGTTTTTATAATTGGGTCATGTTTTAATGTTATTTTTATCAGTCGGAATTATTTGAGAGATTAAAATAGTACACGAATTTAACAACTCACGTATAAATTAAAACCGAATACAGGGTGAAAGGTGAGTTAGCCGCTGAATTCAGTTTTCAAGTTTAATTTTACAAGGGGGATATAATCCTCTGTATAGCCTACTCTACAACTCACTGCTACAACTTGATAAGGGAAAAAGAGTGGGCACGACATGACCTATTTTGAAAATTGTTAGATTAAAATTTCGGATGTGTATGTTACTGGCGATTCTTGTTTTATAATTGTGAAGTTTGTAGTTCAGTGGAAATTTTCTTGAAATAAAAATTACATGAATCTGATGGTTTTATACCAAAAATCATTCTAATTATTCTGTTTTGTGAGATGAATACTTGATTCATATCAACTGACGAACCCCAGAAGATAATTAAATTTTTTATATTAGCTGTCCAAATTTCTATATTCCCTAATTTTTTTTTCCTGAAAATACTCGTCCGCGTAGAATTTATTTTTTCCTATTTTTTTTGTGTTGTTCCATCTAGGTTATGTATTTGACTCTGCCTGCTTTCCGTTATCCCGTTTTCCCATTATCCCTTTTTTCAGTTATCCCGTTACCGAGTTATCCCGTTTTCTCGCTATCCCGTTTTTCGTTATGCCAGTATCCCGTTTTCATGTTATCCCGTTTTCTCGTTATCCCGTTTTCCCGTTATTTAATTATCCCATTATCCCGTTTTTTCGTCATCCCGTCATATATATATTTCCCGTTTTCCTGTTATCACGTTTTCCCGTTATCCCATTTTTTCGCCACCCCGTTATTTCGTTTTTCCTTTCGTTATTCCGTTTTCCCAAAAAAAATTGCAAAATCCGTCCAGCCGTTCTCAAGTTATGAGCTTACCAACACAAACAGACATTCATTTTTATTATATATTATATATTCCTGAAAACTTTTCCAGTATCAAAAAATGTCTAATAACTTTTTTTTATTATTTCATTCCCAAAAATCCTTATTCAGATGATTACCAAAATTAAAAGAAACAATGAACCAAATCAGTCCAGCCGGCTTGGTAGGCGACAGTGTAACCATTGAGTCTTTTTCTTCACCAAATTTCTTATATACCCCAATTCTTCAAATTCCGGTCAACTTTCCTAGTCAACCTTCCTCGGACTATAAAGAAAGTTATGTGTTCGCGAAGAAATAATATGTAGTCAGCAAATATTTCTGAGATGAAACTGATTTCAAATTTCATATAGCGAATTACGCTGAGCTTAATTTTTTGGAAACATGTTTAGGTGTTTTGACCAAGAAAGGTTCATTTCCACAAACAAACCTATTGTGTTTAGTCAACCCTCTAAGGGAATTTGTCGTTTAGAACAATATCCATTTTGGAATAATAGGTTATTCAATTTGGATTCATTAACGATGGGTTTAATAACTATTCATGAAATTGTTGTAGAAGATTCTAGCTTTCAGTTGTACTTCATCGCATGTATCGCCTGTAATAGAGAAGGTTGTGTCATCAGCAAACATAACAAGTGTGAGTTCTTGTGAGAAATGAAATTCAAGATCGCTAACAAATATCTAAAAAAGAAGGGGTGATAAGATACTTCCTTGCACTTGTATTGCGTACTTTCACAATAGTTTGCCTATTTGTAAGGAATGATTTGAGGTTGGTGAATACCTAAACTTGATGTCGCCCCTTTATGAAGAGGGAATATCTCATTCCAACTTTCAAGTGATTTGGAAATATGTCTTAGAATACTGACAGGTTAAAGATATAACTTAGTGGTAGAATGGTATAGTCTCCTAGAAGCTTCAGGACTTTTGACGGATAACCCCAAGAATGTTAGTTAAAAATATCTGATAAGTGTTGACCTTCTTCTTCAGATGCTATGTCATGAAAAGAAACGAATTATTGGAAAATTGGACCTATAGTGCAGTCTTAATTTTTTGTTCTTAGCTACTGTCTAACTCAATATTGGAAAGTACTTGCAGAAACAACTGTTGCATATCTCTAAACTCTTGAAAAAATACCACTATCACTATCAAACATATTTTCACCAGTATTTTATTTGCATCTCCAAAATAAGGTCATTTCACTCTCGGTGTTATTTAATTATTTTGTTCAGATCCACTTCAAAGCCCCTCCTGTTCCCAAATTATCCATTGAAGATGATGAAGAGATAATGGTACCACCAATGATAATTGAACGATAATCCTAATTTCGTTACTTGAATAAACACAAAAGTAACTCGTGTAACCATTCCCACAAAAGTGTGCCTCTGTCTAATGAGATGTTACAAAATTTAACGAAGGTAGCATAATAAATTATGACCCATTGTTTTACGTTATAGTGTTATCACGTGGAAAAATAAATAGACATTATAGGTCACAATAATCAAATGAATATAACAATTATATTCATACAGGAAAATATGGAAAATTTTGCACAATTGCAAAAACATATTTCAGATCATTTAGGAATTCAGTGAAACCTTCCATTTTGTGGAATTATCTTATTTATTTATTTTATTTCATGTATTGTGTGATCAACAGGTTACAGTTTTTAACTGAAATTTAAAGATGAGAGATAGCATTATTTCTAGAGAGATTTACTCATAGAAATAAAAATTTTTCAATGTGAAAATCAATCAATCAATTTAATCAATCAAACTTTTATTGAATAATGTTTTTCACAAATAATATCAGAACAAAGAAGAAATTCATTATTGCAAAATCTGACTAATTCAACAGGTAAAACGGATATACTATTATATATTATATATATATATATATATATATATATATATATATATATATATATATATATATATATATAATAATACACATTGTATTCGCACACTTAAGAGTAAGTTGCAAATTAAAATTGAATATGATACGTGATGTTCCTGATATTTCAACGGAATGGAAAAATATACATGAATATAGTTAAAGATATTCTTTTCAAAATTTAATGTGGTATAGGTGTATGGTTATATCAAAAATTATTATTAACATAAAAAGAACTGATTATTTAACTGATATTCACATAAAAAGGAACTGATTCATTGTTGTTTTATGACTTCGCCTTTTCCCAAAGGTAGCAATTCATAGTGGAATCAATTCTGATATCATGTGCTTAAAACATGAGAAGGTTTCAAAGAAAATATTCCCATTTCCATTATAGTAATTTGCCGTGAGATACAACCTGTAGAAAGAAGCATTTTGGCCGAGATTGGCCTTCTGGCGAAGATCAAAGAGATTTGTAGTGATATTAAAGTATAAAATAAAATAGACAATGTACATGTAAAATACGTATAAAAGTCTATCTTATCACAAGTTGAGCTTCACTAGTCTAATTATTATTTTTATTATGTATTCACCAAAATTTTTACAAAATTAATATTCAATGACAATGTAATTCTATAGAGAAATGTGCTATAAAATTTATTAACGAGAATGATTTATATAAATAATGTCTTCTATTGAACTATTGAACGAGGAAATCTTATTCAGTAAGCGTGCACTTGATTTGGTTATTGATGAATTTATGTAGGAATTCTCCCAGATTTTAAACTTGAATTCGGTTAGCAAAATATTATATGAAATATCTAGGTAGAATACGCCATGTTTTATGTAGTATAGCGGATTTTTTTTTCTGCAAATTTTCAATATTATTTTTATGCTATGAATGAAAAGGAGACATGGGGAACCGGCCAGTTGGCCAGGTTGACGAGAGTCTCATCGATATTTGAAGTCAAGCACGGCTGGGCGCGATCAGTACTTGGATGGGTGACCACCTGCCAGAGAAGACTCGCTTCAAAAAAGCCCCGAACAACTGCAGTGTAGTAGCATATTCACAGCTGCAGGCATCATATCAATGATCACAAGATATGTCAATAGTTACGCCGTCCTTCGAAGGGGACGTTAAGATGGCGGACCCACGTTCATGAATGTTGAGCTCGTTAAAATCCCTACTCTGGTTGGAAACACAGAGGATTCACAAAATTTCAGTTGGGTGCTCACCGGCGTCGCAGAAATGGGCCGACATTGAATAAAAAATTAAACAAGGGAGACCAAATGATTGACGCATATTGCAGAGTGCTTCTGATATAGACATTATAAAGATACATTGAGTTTTCTCATTTGTGAAATTACATGTATTCCTCATGACAAAACCCAGTGTTTTATATGCTTATTAATAATCCCTTCTATGTGATATTCCAACTCAAATTTGATTCGAAAGTCACTCCAAGATCTTTTACTTGATCATTCAAATTTTGTGATAGTGTGATTCCTATAAATCTCACTACAAAACATTTGGATACATCAAACGAAAGTTCATTTGTAAGTGACCAGGTATGCATGTTGTTCATGTCCTTTTGGAGGGGAGAACAGTCGTGGGTATTTTCTACTTTCCGGAAAATCATCCGCATACAATAAGTTACTGGAGAGGAGAATAAACGGCCGAGATTGGAACCCCGAGGTACTACTGAATAGGTGACAAATTTTCTTGAACTACCTCCCATATTCATCAAATAAGATGCACAAAGCTTCAACAGATTGAAGGACAAACCTAAATAATTCAGTTAATTCACAAAAGGTCATTATATCAATGAAATCACAAATTATATTAAAATATCAGCGGACAAGCTAATAATTTCTCAATATCTAAAGCACATTGCATAATCATCTATTTCGCATCCACATTTTGGCAACTTTCATTCGCCAGAGTGAATGTGTGGATTAGTTAATTTTGCTTTCTCTGTAGTTCGTGATTAATTCGAATTCAAATCAAAGCTATGTTCACTTGAGCGAGAGAAATGGATATTTCACTTATTGGTCCTTTCATTTTTGCCATCTAGAAAAAGCTCTGGTATTAAAAAACGCCATGTGTAGAAGCAAAGTAATCGTCATATTTTTGCGAATTATCAATGAGAATCCTATAGAAAGTTAGTTTTCGAATAATTATATATGGATTTGTGTTCATCATATCTTGTCATATATGAATTCATTATCACTTACTGATTGCAACTTTCTCGTATATATTCTTTATTTTGATATTCTGTTAATATATTTGTAGCATTACTATATCTCAGGAAAAATTATACTTCTGTAATGAATGAAAAATACTCAAAATTTCGTTATCCGGCACATGTTTGAGTTATTCCACCATCCTACTAAATAAAAATAAATAACCAATAAACTCCGCTTTATCGACAATATGCAATTACTAACGGAAGAAAATATATTCGGTATATCTTTGTCCTAGATGAAAGCGTCCAAAAGCGAAAGACCGATTTGAACTCATTAAAAATACGGATATAAAAGGTTTTTATCACAAAAAACCGGATGAATTAAAAAATGACTGACGTAGTCAACAACAATTTTATTTTATGTGTTGAAAGGTTGATAGCGAATCAAATTTATGTAAATGAACTCATATGAAACCACCATGAGGATGCGTTAAAATGTAAAAAGTATAAAAATGTTTACAGCTACCTTGAAGAAACCAGATAAGCATTCAGTTCTCCAGTGATATCAATAAATTGTTATTTATAATGAAATATTGAAGTTTTAATGATTTCTATAATCCAAAGGACCTGTAATATGTTTTACCGCCATAAATAAGCTTTCATAATTCAATGTTTCGAGATTTATCCAAAAAACTCAATTTAACTACACTATTTCAATGAGGTATGTAATGATCAAAGGCTTCAGAAGAAGAAGAATGAATTGAAGTACGATGGATAATTCTAAAAGCGGTTTTCCACCAAACGGACAAATCAAAAACAAAAAACACAAAGAGCAAATTTATAAAAACTTTTTGAAGACTCGAGTTTTCTGCGACTGTTTCTATTTTGTTTTTGGTGTCCCGATCGAAAGCGGTAAAATCAATGGTTTTGGTTCCTGTCCGCTTAGTGGAAACAGTTGTGTTTGTGTTTTGTTTTCCTGTTGGTTCAGTTATTTTCGTTTCGCATTTGCTAGGCATTCGGATCACATTCTGAGGAGCACATTCTCACAAATTATGAAATGAAGAACGTAGTTCTCCATTCAATCTAACGTCATCATTTTGAAGGACTCCAATAAATTGTGTAGCACCATCAGTTACTCTCCTGGATAAGAACGTTTCACCATTATCTGACGTCTTTTCATATAAGTCAATCAAGTGCAGAACTTTATTATCAGTACATTTCACGACCGCAGAAACAAATAAACCCGAACGAACGATTCTCAATAGGTTGAGCACATCATTGATTTGATAGAAGTTTCTATCTGACGCCGACGTCTTGTTTTCTCCTATAATAGCATTCAAATAATCAGAACTTTTTATTATCAGTACACCTACCTCTTCTTCAACGACCGCAGTATAAACCAAATACAACCCAGCAAAAATAAATCGTTCTCAAACACCATGATGATCTATTATTGAATAATAAGAATACGAAAAAGCGTGTTTGACTTCGCCTGTCCGTCGTATTGAAAAGAATTGAAAACAAAAACAAAACTGAAACAAATGTTCATCTCTCTGGTGGAAACAAGAGTTTTGAATTTGTCTAAGTTTTGTTTCCGTTTTCTGAGTTTTATAAAACACAAACAAAACCGTGGAAAACCGCATCTCAAAAATAGTCACAAAATAAATCTTTCAAAGAGTCATGCTTCTTGTTTCGATAGGTTCTTTTATTAAGAGTTTTTCTATTCTGTGAGATCATGATACTTGAGAGAAAAATTATCAACGAAAAAGATCGCTGTACTACTGAAAAAACAAAATTTATTTTTTTCAATTTCTTTTTAATTTTGGGCCATTTGGAAATACGCTCAATTTTTGACACCCCTCACATTTTTTCCTAGATAATTTCATTATCAAAAGTTGAATTTCCGTGCATTGTATTTTTTGTAGATTAAGCTAATGGTTCGATGTATTTGTAACATCTCATGATGTTTTTTAGTATTAATCGATTCATCATTACATCCAATACCCAAAATGGATGTGTTGCCAAAAAAGAGAATAACCTCATTTTCAGCAATGGCGAATTTCTAGTTGGTACAGAATATTGTTTTACTACTCCTTTATCTCATTAGTGTTGAGTAAAGCGATAACATTTTTGAGATATTCCTAAAATTATTTCTTATATAATTTAATATCACTAATGATTGCATGCATTACAATAAATCTTCATTACCACATGTTTAATATTTCCCCAAAGCATTCATTAATATATTATTTCGAAGGTGTAGCTCCGACTGAGTTGCAAGTAGCAAGAAAGTAAAAAACGAATCATACAGTGCTTCTCAAAAGTCCCCTCCCCCCCTCTTATTTTTGGAACGATTATACATAAACAAGTGAAATTTGTAAACTGAATATTAAAGGTTGTAAACTTCCCTACTAGTGAAGATAGATGACGAAATCGTCTAAGATGACGTCACAAGGCCATTGTGACCAATAACCTCTTTTAAAAGGTATCGAGAAAACCTATTAAATGATACTAATTTTGTTTGTGTTTAAGGCAGTTTTAATGGCTCATTAGTAAACATTAAAATTTAAATTCCATTCATTGTAATATCAATTACAATTGATTTGTTGAAAATATAAACAGGATGTTCATAAAATCAGATGTGGAATCATCTGCGACTCAAAGATAAACTTTAGTCACTATCTTCCATCGTCAAGATAACCTCTTGTGGGGTATTCATGTTGAAAAGGGAAACATTCTCAATTGAATATTGATAGAAAGATTTTTCTGTGAATTGAAAAATCCACGATTAAAATGAAGTTATTTTTTGTGAATGTCTAACTATCTGAATGAAAATGCAAATTTTCAATTTCAGATTTTTTCTTTTGAGTTAGGGCCTTTTCAGAATATCTATCAGATGTAGTTCAATGTCCAGCGTGGCTTTAGCCGGGGAAGTAGTTGTTCTCTGTTAGACATTCACAAAAAATAACTTCATTTTAATCGTGGATTTTTCAATTCACAGAAAAATCTTTCTATCAATATTCAATTGAGAATGTTTCCCTTTTCAACATCAATTACAAATTTAAGAATCAGTATCTACTTAAAGAAATTGCTCCATTCACTTCCTGACAGTAAAATATCCTATTTTTAAACTCTTCTCGTACTTTTGCAAATGTGTCTGCGGAAACAGCCTCACATTCTGCAACAATACGTTGTTTTAAAACGTCAGTATTGTCAGGTTCAGTGGCGTAAACCTCCGATTTAAGGTACCCCCACAGAAAAAAATCCAAAGGTGTGAGGTCCGGTGATCGAGCTGGCCATTCCGTTGAACCTCGTCGTCCAATCCATCTGCCACGATACTCCTCATTCAAATACCGTCTTACTGCACCGTAATAGTGTGGAGGAGCACCATCCTATTGAAATGTTATTTTCAAATTGCCGAAGTCATCTGGATTATCTTCCAAAATTTCAAGGATTAAATGTTCTATTGCGTTTTGCAACAGCTCCAGATAAACCTCACCAGTTAAATTAGTATTTAAAAAAAGAGGCCCAACGATGTGGTTTCCCAGGATACCTGCCCAAACATTCACCTTCTGGGGAAATTGGGTATGTGTTTCACGAAACAGGTGAGGATTTGCGTCACTCCAATACCTCACATTCTGTTTATTTACATTTCCATTTAGATAGAAAGTACTTTCGTCACTAAAACAAATTGTTTCGTTGTTTTGTTGGTTAATTTTAGTTTCCATATTTTCACAAAATTCTAGTCTTAGGTCTGGGTCGTCGTCTGAGAGTTGATGAACCATTTTTAATTTGTATGGATAAAATTTGTTTTTTCAACACCCTGTGTACTGTACTTCGACTGACTTCACAGGTAGATGCAACGTGAGTTGTTGAAGAAGTAGGATTAACTATTACTTCTGCCAGTATATCAATTTTTTTCTCATCAGAAATTTGTGGTCTGCCAGATCGTTTCGCATCATTAATACTACCCGTTGTTTCAAACTCACGAAGAAGCTCCCTTAAATAAGTCCTCGATATGGGGCGATCGGGAAACCTCTCATTAAAAATGCGTTCTGCTGCATGAATATTTTGTCCAGTTTCATCAAGAATTAGGATTGCTGCTACTTTATCACCTGAAGCACGTACCATTTCGCTTCTTGAAGCACTTAAACGTTCGGCTCACAACAGTTTAACAAATTATTAAAATGTACAAAAATATTAAAAGTACCAGAAGCTGCTAAAACAGTTAAACGTTTGAGCAACAATACACAAATTATTAAATGTACAAAAACTTGGACAATTACAAAAACGTCGAATTAGGGAGACTTACAAAAACGTCAGCTTATTTGACAACTATCCGGAGGCGGAGCTTGAATTTGGAATTTTATTATTAACTGATTTAATTCATCACAGCTTTGCGTTTTTTAAAAGCGAGTTGCCAAAATTGCCATAAGCACAAACAAAATTAGTATCATTGAATAGGTTTTTTTGATACCTATTAAAAGAGGTGTCGCTTGCCGTAGGGTTCCATTTAAAATGATTGGTCACAATGGCCTTGTGACGTCATCTTTGACGATTTCGTCATCTATCATCACTAGTAGGGAAGTTTACAACCTTTAATATTCAGTTTCAAAATTTCACTTGTTTATGTATAATCGTTCCAAAAATAAGAGGGAGGGAGGGGACTTTTGAGAAGCACTGTATATCGAATGCACGAAGTAATGAGAGGTGAATATAAATTTCCAATAAATATTACAGAATTTCTGATGAAACATTGATTTTCTTACTTCGAAATCATGATGAACCCAATCTAATGATTTATAGTATCATAAATTCTATAGTTTCTTTTCCTAACTTTCAGCAAGATAATTATAACCATCAAAACTTGTCTGTTGAAACTCAGAACTATGCGATTAAATATTGTTTTCGTAATATACTTTTGTTCACGCAGTCTTTAATTGTCGCTATTGCCTACATATTTTTTCACGGTACTGAAGGTTAATGAAAGTAAATGAAATTAGTAAAACGATTCGAATCATTTTATTCATGGTCTAATACCTGGGAGTCATGCATTGATTACTCCACAATAATACACATGATAACGAGAAATTGGAGTATCACGACATGCGTGCATAAGCAAGGCAGTATACTCATCATCCTTTATCGTTCTGAATATTTTTTTTTCTTTGCGACACATTGAATTTCGCCTACGTCCCCCTTTATCGCCCATGAAAAATAACAATTATAAATGCAGCGATTTGTGCCCCTCTGGGCAGTCCTGGATTCAAAGGGCGCTCGCCGTTTTCTATCTATTGAATGTTAAATATCATTTGGGTGGATGCTTTGAGTCCCCATTGCTATTTAGTAATACTATCCCAAGTTATGTTCATGTTACTGCGCGGACGCTACATGAGGGTGACGCACAGTAGATTTCAGAAGCCGTGTTTATTCCAAAATCTACTAGATCTAATCATTTGTAACCCACAACAAGAACTCCCGCGTGCCAATTATGTGTAGATTTTTTATTTGGATGTAGTTAGATAATCAGAAAAATCTTTATAATTTCTAATCTGTACCAGCAATTGGAAACCTGATAGCATAGTACGAAGTAGAAAAACTCAAAGTCATCTCCACAATTTAATATCGCAATCGATTAGTTATGTGATGGTGGATCGGTAAAAAACTATCGATTAGTGCATGTTTCAAACCTCTATAGGTTCATCATCAGCTGAATGTAAAATTATGAAGAAGAAAAAATGGTGGGTAAAAACATTAATTAAATATTACGAAAACAATTTTCAAAACAAACGACAACAAAAGTTTTCCAATCCAACAATTATTATTTCTCTTTTTCTTCAACTCTAGGGAATCATTTCTTCTTCTTCATAATTTTACATTCAGCTGATGATGAACCTATGAACCGTAAAATCATACCACTCCACTTTGAGATACAATGGACTTCTACCACAGGTTACTGATAGCATAGGTTGCAGGAAGAGGGAAGAGGTATATGTTTTCTTTGTGAAGTCAACAGAACGTTGGAAAAACTGGTTCGTGAAATAGGAAGACGAAAGACACTTAAGAGGGTAAACCTCACACATTGGTCAGCAAGAGCAGATACCTGTAAAAGTCCAAGGGATTCCTGGGATGAAGTGCTTAGAATTTCGAGAATAATTGAAAATGACACTGCGGAGAACCTTTCTCGCGAAATGAAGCAAAGTAAAATCGGCTCAAGTTGGAAACAATTGGATCTCTCCTCGAGTTTATGGTAGCAGAGCGAGTAAACACCTTTTTGGTCATCCTTGTTAGGCTAAGAGCTCAATTGGAGAGAATGCATAATACCATATGTATACTTTTTCATTAAATTTTCATTTTTTACCACAGTGGGTGAACTTTCAACACAAAGAGTCACAGAAAAAGGTCAGTCTCTCGTGCAATACCATCCCAATGATTAGGAGGACGATTTGTTTCAGGATTGTGTACATTTTCACAGTCAAGTTTCCCTAACAAGACTGTAGAGAAACTTGCATCAACATCATTACTCAATCTCTCCTCATTTTTGAGGAACCAGCCTCTGCGCAACGTTTATCCTCGCCGCCACAAATTGTTCTGGAGAAAGGAGTTTATCTTGTTTAAAACGAGTGAGGAATTATCAGGGGTCAACATTATCTCAAGAAAAACTAAACTCTTTGGCTCTTCTATATATAGAAGCAGAGGTAATGAATACCATAAACTATGACGATATTATGGATTATTTCGCCAATAAAAGATCCCGTAAAAAAAGTTTAATTCTTGTTTCATTTCAGACTTTTATTTTATAACTAATTCAGTCATTTCACTTTTCAATGCTTACCCAACCTACCCACTTAAATACGTAAAATTGTTTGTTGCCTAATAAAGGCCTAGGCAAATTGAAACAAGTGAATGATTAAAACTTAATAAAAGTATAAATTCGGCGCTGCCTCTGGGGTTACCTAAAAAATCCACCATTGTTGAACACAGACCGGCACAAAATTTTGCCAAAGTTTGATATTCACAAACTTGTCAAATTCTCCACCGATTTTTTCATGTGGCTAATTATTGCTATACCTAATTATACGGGCAGAACGATGTTTCGGTGGTCTGATTTCAAAACAGTCTATGTAGTAACTAGGGAACTTGGCCAAGTTCTCGTTAGCTGTATTCTTAAGATTTTGTTTTCCGACTCATTCCACTATGTGTATTTTTCCTACACCAAACTGTCATTGTTTAATTTGTTATAGACATTTAAAAGCTTTTTTTATTGTTTTTGACTTGTAACTTGAAAACTAATGAAGCAATCTCGATACTCTCTGGATGAATTGTAGAGAATCCAAATGCATATAAAATGAGCCCTAACACAACTCGATCGGATAATTAGTAACGGAGAAAAACTGGAGAAACCGAAAAAAATCTGCTTTTTTTTTAATTCATAACACGCCATTTTTCATGTTTTGAAGCACGCTCTCCACCACATAGTAGTGATTGATATGTTCTTCATGTGTGAAAAACTCAGGCACTGTTAGATTATTAGTTTTGGCATAATTGCAATTTGATTTTGTTAATGCACTTCATTGCAGCAGACCTGGATGCATCATAGGTGGTCCAATTTCAATTTTTCTAAAAGATTTATAGTACTACAAAATGACTATTCTTATTTTGCGAAATAGGTGAAAAAACTTGCTCGGGAGTACGGGTAAAGCAGCAGATTCATAACAGCCCCAGCGCGCTTGTATTACTATACATGCGCTTCCCCGCGTCTGCTGCTCTACCCCCACTACTCAGCCGCTTTCACACACTCGCCCATTTTTGGTCATGTTTGCAAGTATTGTTCACCTGTTTTGCAGCATTTTAACGCGAAATGAGAATATACGTTTTGTAGTACTAGACTTCCACTCTCGAAATCTTTTTGAAAAATTGGAATCGGACCATCTGTGACGCATCCAGATCTGCTGCAATAAAGTGCATTGAAAAATTCAGATAGCAGTTATGCCAAAACCAATGATAGTGTACATATTGATCACTACTATGTCGTGGAAAGTTTGCATCACAACTTAAAAAGTGGTGGAGTAAATGTTTTTTTTTAAAGCTGATTTTTTTCGGTTTCTTCGGAGAGTATTAAGATTGCTCCAAGTTACAAGTCGAAAACGATCAAAAATCAAAAAAGCTTGCAAATGTTTATAAAAAATTAGGCAATGACAGTTGGGAGTAGGAAACATAACTACTTTCGTATGATGGCACAGTCGGTTTCCTGGTAGTATTTTTGTCACAGAATCAATAGAGCAAAAAATCTCTATTGATTGGCCTAATAACTGAATTTCTTCGGCATGGCGTCCGTTGGACATGCCCCAGATTTGATCATTCTCGAGGGGGATTAAGTCTTGTGCCTAATGATTCTCCTGCTTATCATTCTATATGTGTGTGTGTTTTTTTTTTCGCCCCACTCTCCATTAGCATGTGTAGGGGAGTGTTATTCAGGACCACCTCTAATCTTTGTACCTTAAAAATATTGATTATCGTGGTGATTGAATTTTTTTTTAACCTTTGCCCGTGCCCCATAAGAGATGATTGGTCTCACTATACCTGTGTACATACACTGCAGAGTTTTTGGATTACAACCCAAGTTTTTCCCCGCAAAGTTTCTGCACACCGTCAGGGCCTTTTTGACTTTATTGGTTACTTCATCTTCATGCTTGTTCATGAAGAGTTTATTATCTAGGATGAGCCCTATATATTCAACCTCTATCTTCCATTCAATGATTTGCCAATCTGTTTCGATGGTCTTGATGGTCCTCGTGAAGGTCACTAAGGTTATATTTGTGGGGTTCATATTGAGTCCCACTGCCTAGCACCATCTCTTTGTATGGTTTGGTCTCTTTCTACTATACCTCAGAGTATCTTGCCAAGATCAGCCATACCGCAGAAGGGTTCATCTACCGTTAGACTCCACTTGAGTGGGGCGTGGGAACACCCTTTTCTTGTACTAATCGAAAAGATCCATTTCTGTTATTCTGGTAGAAAACAATTGCGAAATCTACCCAGACGTCGTGCCATCTACCCTCTGATATCTAATGCTCTTTTGACAGCTTCATGTGGACCATTGTCGAAAGGTTTGCGGTTTGTCAGTGCATCTTGTATTTAATTTGTCACTATGCCATGAATACTACTCCACGGAATGTTCCGAGAAGAAAGTGTTATAGCCTAAACAAAATAGTGGAAGGATACGCTTCGTATTCACAACTTCGACTTTTTGTTTTACAAAAATGAAAGGCCACACGCCTCCTCAGTGGGATGATCAATGAGCGAATTGTCCCTTTTAATTTTCAAAACATAATTTGGTATTTGTGAATCAAAAATTTTCCGAAAAGTCCAAATCATAAAACGGTACCTACACTGAGAGTTTCCATTATTTGTTACATATCAAACTCATCAGCTGCAGTTCAACATCATCCATCATCGATACTATTACAAAACGGAGAAATGCCGAATGAAAGATGATGCAAGAATGACTTCCCGCCCCTCTGATCTATTCCGAGAAAATTATCCAATCAACAGGCGCCTTTCACCATTTTTACACTATCGAGCTAGCACTGTAAGCGCATCATCATATTAAAAAAGATGATTACCTTTTGAAGAAAAAACGCCTGATTACCGAGATGTACCGGTACTTCCTGGTTGAATAATATAAACTTTGACAACAACAGTGATTTCCCTATGTGCATTTATGTAATCTTGTTTACCTACTCTTGCTAATTAGTAGTTGGGAAAAATATCCGAGATGAAAGTTATTTGAGGACGAATTATTACGTTTTTCAATAACAAGCACAGTTATTATCAGCGATTCTGTATCTTTAAATACAATAAAGAGTATAAAGAACTTATTATTTCTTGAAAATTTTTAATTCATTATCCAATGTAATTTCTAAAAATATTATGAAACACCTAAAGTTCTTGAGAATCATCATGAAGCAATCTATGAATTGAATCATTCAACAAAAAATCGCGGTTCTCGTTCATTTTCATTGCTAGATAAAACAATGAAAAAACGTTTTGGGTTATAGTCGTAGTACATATTACATAAAAAAAATCACGAATTCAAAGGGCTCAGATTGAACAGAAATAAGTATTACTGAGACAGAAGGATTATTGTGCAGCGAATTGTCAGTGGCAGGATACATGTATGTACAGCAATAAGAACAATTGAGCAGCAAAAAATATTCTTGAGTAGCGAAAATCACTAATGAGGCAGATATATATGGTGAAATATAAATTTTCAAATATCTCATGTCTTTGGGGGTATAGCAAACGCCTTCGGTGTATATCATTCTCAAAGCGGACACTTTCAAACAAATTAAATATTCCAATAACCTGAACAAAATGTGTGAATTGATGTTCGCATTTTATTTTGTTGCTCAATAATCCTTTTTGGGTACATAAATACATTAATTTTCTGCTCGATACTATCATTCTCAAAGCAAGCCAAATCATGGAGAACGAGATACGTATACTTTCTAACGTAAAAGATGAAACTAACGTTCTTTTTACCTTGTTACCCACTCTCTGTATCAAAAAACGAAATGATACAATTCCTTGATCAAGACAGCGTCAATACTAGAAAATTGAATTTCAACTTGGTAAGTCGGATACCCAGATGAAGTGTTATCATTACATTTTGACAACCACTGTTTTTATATACAAGGCTTTTCACGATGAGCATTAATTAGACGTTTCTGGCAAACCAGACAACGGATCAACCTGAAAATTTCACAGTATGCATAAATCAATATGATCTACACGCCTAAAATATCCACTGACAATTGAGTTAACTCGCTAATTCATGAAATTATTTTCAGTTCGTGTGTCAGCGTTAATAAAACTATTGTTTGAATAGAAGTTACATTTGATGTTTGAAGAGTATTTGAATAATTATTCATTCATTGTATTATCTGTGACTGATGAAGGAACATCGAACGGAATCTGTTAAATTTCTTAAATAAGTGATGAATATAAGGAAACCACGTCATTTTCTGTTTGAAACAGTTTATCTCGAAAATGGTTCGAAATCGAAATAGGATTATCTGAACAAAGTCAATCTGAAATTGGATGTAGAGCTCAAGAATGTGGAAAAATGTGTTCCATTTGAAAAAATTGATATCCACTCATTTTTTCATGTGAACAAAGTATCTGCATTTTCTAAAGACCCTGTAGGAGGCAAATAAAAATATGACTCGAAGTGAAGATCCTCATGGTATCACTCCACTTCATTTTAAATTTGATCATCTTAGTACCAGAGAGTTCAAGATTATCAGCGTTTATAAAAGTAAAAGAAATTAATTTATATCTTCTAACGGTATCAGATAGGTAAAGGGAAATAGTACATGAAGTTGTTGACAAAGTGATAAGAAATCATAATATGATATTATATACAGGGTGTTCTAATGGAAAAATCAAATCGGCCGCTACTTTATAGTAGAAGCGGCAACGCCGCATCGTCTAAAGGCGTGTAGATCAGATCAATTTATGCATACTGTGAAATTTTCAGGTTGATCCGTTGTCTGGTTTGCCAGAAACGTCTAATTAACGCTCATCGTGAAAAGCCCTGTATATGTACAGTGCGGCTTTTTGAAGTCCCCCCTGTTAAATTTTGAACGGTTCGATGTAGAAGAATGAAAAGAAAACCCGTTTTGAATAATATCACCGATACTATTTTTTGAAATGAAAGACATTGTGATTGCTTGATAGATGGCGCGAGGGAGAGCACATCAAATTATAGCATGGGGGTCAAGTGGCACATCGTTGAAAAGATAATTCAATTCTCTTCTCAAGCATTTTTTTCATTTCGTCAATACGTTTTTTCACAATATGCATCTGAAAGTATAAGTGCGGATCTGAATGGTACCCTTACCTCGATAACTTTCAAACGGTTTGATGTGAGACGGAAAATATTTTGAATTGCATTACCGATCATACTTTTTGAAAGGAGATACATTACAATTACTCGACAGAGGGCGCTGTGGGCACATCAACTTGAAAATTTCGAAAGGCATAGACGTCGAATTGCATATAAGCTGCCGTAGAAAATGATCCATTACTGAGTCTCCTCAACACGTTCGCCACGTCAAGAGATCCACCAAACAGTCAAATTGATGTATTTTTTATTTTGACGTTTTCATTTTTTTCTGCTAATTTTTTTATTTATAAAAAATAGTTTTCAGAATGATACTTTTTGTGATTTTTAGGGTGTCACAACAGCCCTTGATATTTTTTTCCTAGAGCCGTTGTGATCCACCGGTGGTCACGTAAAATAATGCATTCTATCCACCCCACCTGAGAGTTTGTGATGGAAAAAACTTTCTAACAAAAAATTAAACCGACGAAATACGGAACTGAAAAGTAAAAAATAAAATAAACCTTCTTAGTCTCAATAACTAAGCTCCTAATCTAATATAAGTAACTAATTTTTAGTCGGCGCCAAACAAACAAGCAAATGAATTAGGTAAGGCGTAAAATGATGGCATCGAGTTGCGCGGTGACATTCTGATAATTTTTTTGAAGTAATTTAATGATTTTCGTAGATTGTTCGTTTGGCGCCGACTCAAAATTAGTTACTCACATCAGTTTAGGAGCTTAGCTATTGAGGCTAAGAGGGTTTATTTTATTTTTGACTTTTCAGTTCCGTATTTCGTCGGTTTAATTTTTTGTTAAAAAGTTTTTATTTTTCAAATTTTTGTGGCTGAAATATAATATTCACTACCTATTTGTTTTTTGATTATTTCCAAAATACTTACTTACCCACCTTACTTCAACTATTACCAGTTAAATAATATGATTATCTACTTTTACTATTTGTTGTAATATAAATTATTTTTGTTGTTCTGGTTAGTTTATTTCATCACTTTGTATATCATTCCATCCTCTCATAGAATATAATGATTGTGACGGATGTAGGAGAACAAAAATAATGACAGTAGCGATCTGTCATTGTCAACTACATATGTGTGCCAATGTTCACAAGTGAAAAATCAATTATCCACTATTTTTCTACCCGTAAGGGTGGATAATTCCAATCAAAATCCAAATATGATCAACTATGAGGTATACCCTATCTAATAAAAAAAGAATCATCCAAATCGAAGAACCCAGTACCTGCCTGATAGAATCGGTTAACGGACCAGAATTTAGAGGGTGAGTGATCAATATCCTTCATTTTGCTAACCTTAGGGGTGGATTTCATCTTTTATATTCGAATGGGACCAACTTCGAAGTACACCCCATGCACTGATTTTTTTCTAATCGGAATCGGACGTCTCAGTAAAAAGGTATTCGTGGTCATAAATAAAAAAAATATACGCGTTGACTAGAAAACCTCCTCCTTTTTGGTTTCGTCGGTTAAAAATATACGCGTCGACTAGAGAACCTCCTCCTTTTTGGTTTCGTCGTTTAAAAATAATCCCGCATTGGAACCAATCCTGAAGGTGAAGAACAAACTGACAAAATTTGTAAGGAGTTGCTCAAAGATCTCAAAAAATGTGGCAAAACTCTCTTTATAGATCATTTTTACATCAGTGTGAAACTATGTAAGGTACTTCCGAAATCTGAAACATATGCCTGTGGAACACAAAATGTCACCAGCAAAAATTTAAAAAAAAGGTAAATTATATGAGAAGCAAACTGAAGATGGAATTCGGGTGACGAAATGGCAAGATAAACGTCACGTACTTATAATTAGCTATGTCCCAAGTCATACTGATCAACTTATTCCGACGGGTAGAAAAAATCTCAAAGGTGCTGATATCGTTAAACCCCCGGCCACAATTCAGAAGAATTCAGCAGGAAAAAGGTTATGATAATGAATTATTATTTCCATTTTTTGTTGTACTGAACAATTCATTTTGAAACAGAATGTTATTTACTTTTCATTTTCCAGGATTTCGAATTAAAATTTACTTTAATTTTCATATGTTGTTTACATACATTTATTACCACCCAATCGAAAAACCACTTTGCATCTAGAAACTTATACCTTTCATGTAGCCGTACCTGTAATATTAAATTTCCCACAGTAACTGCAGGAGATCAGTGAATATACAGGGTTAGTCAGAAGTACTTTGACAAACTTCAGGATGTGATTCCTCACAATATTCTAATATGAATTGTCCAAATAAATATATGTATGTCCGGAAACGCTTCGTTTCGAAGATACAGGGTGTTGAAGTTTAATTTTTATTTTCGTTTTTTTTAAATAACTTTCGAAATACTGACCTTAATTGAACGAAAATTGGTGTTGAGAGGTATTTTGAGGTGCCAAATTCGAACCTGATGTTATTATTGCTCTTACTCGTAGGGGGCGCTACCTTCCACGTCTTTTTCTTTTTTGAAGATTCATAACTTTTTAAGCGTACTTCTACCACATTTTTCAGTAAAAAAATAAATTCCTCCATCATATCTACGTAAAAAAGCTACCTTTGTTACAAGTCGCTATAAGCAACCGTTTCCTAGATATTTGGACTTTAAAATTTCAAGTCGATTATTTGATAATCGATGCATTTTTCACAAGAATGCTTAGGAAATGAATTTGACGTTTAAGTAAGTAGTTTTGATTTTTTGTAGGGGGCGCTACCTATTCTATTTATTTTTACTCGTTTGAAATAGTTATTTTTGTATCAAGGGTGCAAAATCTGTATTTGTTTCAATGAAATTTGCAAGAAATATCAACTTTTTATTTCAAGAAATTTTGAATATGTAGAATAAAATAAAATGAAGGAAACTAAATTGTATTCAAAAATATTGTTCAAAGTGCCCACCTTCAGCGAAAATACAGGCATTCAGTCTTCTAGTCATTGAATCTCGTACCCGCTCAAAAATTATTGGTGTGTTTCTTATTGTTTCACAGGCGTCTACTATTCGGTTTCTTAGATCTTCCCCGTTCACTACTGGAGTTTTATAAACTAGTGATTTCAAATGTCCCTAAAAATAAAAATCTAGCGGGTTTAGATCTGGGGACCTTGGTGCCCACGCCTGGTTAGGTTCTTCTACACCCCTACCGATCCATCGGAGAAGGAGCCCCATCATGCATAAACCACATGCGGATACGAATTTCTAATGGTACATTCTGAAGTAGTCCCGGCAATTCATTTTCTAAAAAGTCTCTGTAAGTTGCGCCATTCAGTCGAAATGGAAGAAAGGAATGACATCAAGTAATTATCGATTATTGCCGTCCATACATTTACAGAAAATTGATACTGATAATGTCTTTCACTAACTGCGTGCGGATTTTCCAGAGCCCAAACATGGTTGTTATGTTTCCCCGTCCGTGAAGAGTACATATCATAAAAATTGAGGATTTCTAGCCAATTTTCTCAAAAACCACTGACACATAGTAATGCGTTGGGGAAAGTCTCGTACCCTTAGATCATGGTATGGATACAATTGTTGATCGTGGATAATTCCCCATACTGTGGACTGAGTAGAATTGAGAGCTTCAGCAATTATCATTGTACTTGTTTCTGGATTCTCCTCGAGAGCGTTCAAAACAGCTTCTTTCAATCCTGGGGTTCGGACTGCTCGTGGTCTTCCAATAATATCAGCTGCCCTCTTAAAGCTACCTGTTTCTACCAAACGACGGTGGAGACTGGTAAATGTTGGAGCTGAAGGCAGTACTCGATTAGGAAATCGCTCCTGGTAAATACGTCTTCCTTCGCGAGCATGACCATCCGCAAGGCCATAAACGAAATGCATATCAGCTTAATGAGCATTATAGTTTAAATAATCCATTTTTTCAAAATTAGCGTTTTAAAACTCACAGAAACTTCAACAAAACATTTAACTGTCACATAATATGTAATTACAAAAACTACTTTCTTAAACGTCAAATTCATTTCCTAAGCATTCTTATGAAAAATGCAAAATAATGGTAATAACTTCAACACACATCGACTATCAAATAATGGACTTGAATTTTAAAGTCCAAATATCTAGAAAACGGTTGCTTATAGCGACTTGTAACAGGGGTAGCTTTTTTACGTAGATATGATAGAGCAATTGATTTTTTTACTGAAAAATGTGCTCAAAAAAGTTATGAATATTCAAAAAAGAAAAAGACGTGTAGGTGACGCCCCCTACGAGTAAGAGCAGGGTCGAATTCGACACCTCAAATAACCTTTCAATACCAATTTTCGTTTAATTAAGGTCAGTATTTCGAAAGTTATTTAAAAAAAAAGAAAATAAAAATGAAACTTTAACACCCTGTATCTTTGAAACGAAGCGTTTCCGGACATATATTCACTTGGACAATTCATATTAGAATATTGTGAGGAATCACCTCCTGAAGTTTGTCAAAATATTTCTGACTCACCCTGTAAAAAATAGACCCACCCACCCATGGACACCGATGTTCATTAGTAAAAACCAGCATGACAACCAGTGGGTCACGACGTCGCGAACGTGTTGAAGTCAATATATTTCCAAGAGGGTTTCCGTTTGATCAACATATGATTTCCCGTTGAAAAATCTTTAAATTGTCACATTATTAACTTCTCAAGATCGTCTCAATCTATCTCCAAAAAATTTTATTTCCAGTTAGAGAAAGTCTAACATTCCCAACTATATAATAATCAAATTGATGAGTTATGAAGTAACCAGTAATAAAAATAATATATTATTCATCTTCAACAAGATTTGCATATACAATATGGAATGTTATATCCGTTATGATTTCACGAACCATCTGTCTCGAAAATTGAGTGGTATTCATATTATGAATACAATCACTTACAAATGGACGAAGCTTTCATTCGATTAAACATATATAAAGACGAATAACAACTTTCTTTTCCTAGAAATCACAAAAATCATAATTTTTTGTTTTTCTAGTTCAGATCAGGAGCAAGTGGACTAGTAAAACGCATCATACAAATTTTACAATTTTACTGCGAACGTTTCGGCGAAATTTTCGCCTTCTTCAGTGTAAATAATTACAAAATCATCAAGTTACAGACATATACAACTTATAAATGATTGTTGAGAAGGAAAACATTATCAATTGACTATTAAATATAAACATTTTTCTTTGAATTGAAAAATCTACGATGAAAAAAGAGTTATTTTTTTGAATATCTAATAAAAAAAACAACTACTTCTCAGGCTAAAGCCTCGCTGGATATTGATAGATGGATCCTAACCCAGAAGAATAAATCTGAAAACGAAAATTTGCATTTTCCATTCCAGTCTTAATTAAAAACTTATATAGATGAATGAGGCAAAAAAAAAGTTTTCCAAGAAGGAGCACTCACCAGAAAGCATTCGTAACATTGATGCAAAACTAGCGTCGCATTTACTAAGTCATCAATACATTTTTGTCGACGAAAATCTATTTCACGCTTCCACGATCATCAGGAAAACCGGAAAATTGGGAAACACATTTTCAAAGCAATCTCACTTTGCAAAGATGGAAAAATGTTAGAAACATTTCTTTCGGAGTGACACTTTGAAATCAGTGTTTTTATTTGACATTTATAACCTGTCATGGGGTTTGATAGATTGATTTGTTTGAAAATATGAACGGGGTGTTTATAAAATCAGATGTGGGATCATCTGCGACTCAAAGGTAAACTTTAGTCACTATCTTCCATCGTTCAAGATTACCTCTTAGGGGTTTTCATCTACATGTGATGGCAGACAGACAGATAACAGTGAACGAACTCCTGTTCAATTTTTCTTCGGTCAATGATGGTTCGAATATTGAGTCATAATTTGCAAATAAATCACCAAGCCTGCAAAAATTTATATTTGTGAAAGATCTGATTCATTTTATTAGCTTGCACCCATTTAATCAGTTTTAGGTTTTCAAAGGCGTCTGAATCCGATATTGATAAAAATGATATCACTACTTGTCTAGGCAGACAACTTTCGGCTTCAGAACATCGACTTTGTTCTTTCAACAATTTTTTGAGAGTTCGAGGCAACTTAATATAGGAACTCAAGGTCGTTCCGTATAATTGATGATATTACACAATCTCCATTCAATAGTGTGGCTAAGAGATTTGATATATTAACGATTACGGTGGGTAATCTATCCTGAGTATTTGCAATAAATATAACTTCGAAAATATCGTATATTTTCTTCACTAAAAATATGACATCAAATATTTTAGTCTATAATATTTCATCCTGAAATGTTACTCTACTCAATCTGTTAATGAATCTTAATTCATCACAAAAATACGAGAAAACGAAATCAAGGTGTGTAAGATTTCCTTCTTCATCTCCCGGGGTATACATGGTACAAAACACTATATATTAAATGTATTCTTAACTTTCACAGTAACCAATGTCAGATCTCTTTTCTGATATAAATGCATTTATCAGTCGAACAGATCTCGAAGTTATATTAAAGCCTAATTTGGGAAAAATGTCGTGATGTATATATAGCCTTGCTTCCTCGAAATGAAACTTGTTTCGAGAAAGTTGTGCGGATCGTAATTATTTAACGTTAATAACGTTCAAGTGCATCGATGAATCGTTTCATTATTGAATTGCTTATTCATATCGGAGATTTTTTCTATCAAATATGAAAATGAAATCGCCAATCAGAGGTACAATTGAAAATCTTCGTTTTCATCAAACCATTCAGGCAGGGGATATTTACGCATGGACTGTTATAACCAAAAAACTTATTATGAATCATTACATATATACAATTTTATATTTCACAAATTGAGGCGAACGATTTCCTCGGAAATTTGTTGAATATATGGTTGAAACTGCGAAAACGGAAATTGTATCTAATTCAGGAACTGTTTATTTTTAAGCTTTTATCTTTCAAATAATTTGATATACAGTGAGGTCCATAAGTAACGGATAAATTATTGTTCTGCGTAATTTTTAATTCTAAAATGACTTTTTTTAAGCATAATTTTATACCTCCTCCTTCAATCCACTTGGAATGACGCCTTTAAAGCATTTAAATAAAACGGGGGTGCGTGTGATAGCTCATTTGAAAGAGTTTTTAATCCTCTATCCGGCAATAAAAGGGTTTTTTGAATATTGTATATCCATGAAGAAAATTAAATTTTAAAATTTTAAAATGAATTTGAAATGTATACAATCAAATGTATGCTATACTATGCCTATGTACCAAATATCTGTGTCACAAATATTCAATTTAAATGTGTCGTTTTTTCTGATACGCAGGTGGCAAAATAACCAACAAAAAGAAAGAAGTGGAAAGGGGTTTCTTTTCACATATCAGAAAAAAGTATACATTCAAATTTCTTTATTTGCTTCATCTGTGCAAACCCATCATTCTAGTTATTTATCGCTGATTGTCAAGTTATTTATTATTTGATTTGATGGAGGCCAATACTCAATATCCTGAGAAAGTGAAGGTTTGGGCTGGAATTATAAATTTTCTAATTATCGGGCATTATTTCTTTGATATCACATTAACTGGCGCGCGTTATTTGGATATCTTGCAAAATTTCCAGAGTTAGGAATACTTTTCCCTAATGAAATTGCTAGAAATATTTGGTATCAGCAAGACGGAGCTACACCACATTTTGCATTTGAAGTGAGAACCAATCTCAATAAAGTTTTTCCTAATACCTAGGTGGATCGGTGGACGCGGCGAAATTGAGTGGCCTGGTCGTTCTCCCGATTTGACCCCGCTTGACTATTTCTATGAGGTTATTCAAAATCTAAAGTCTACTATAACAGACCAAATAATGTCGATGGTTCAAAATACAGAATAAGGGAAAACATTAATCAAATCACCCCGGAAACGACATACAAAATGTTTTAAAAGAATTTCAGCAACGCCTTCATTATTGCCAAGAAGCAACGGGCGCCCAGTTCGAACATTTAATTTCAAATATTTCATGTTTTTTGTTTACTCAATAACATTAAAAATTGAATATTTTTCAATGAAAAATGTGGAGAAATTCAAAAAACCTTATATTGCTGGATAGAGAATTGAAAATCCTTTCAAATGAGCTATTACACGCACTCTCGTTCTAGTTAATTTTTTTAAAGGGGTTGCTGTTACTCCATGGGGGTTGAAGGTGGGAGGGGGGTATACAATTATGCTCATTTTAGAATAAAAAAGTTATGTGTTTCAGGATTTTACTCATATATTGTGAATTACGTAGAAAATGAAGTTACTTATGGACCTCACTGTATTTCAGCTAGACCGGTTCTTTTCCAACCATATGTCCCTTGGGGACAATCGTATTGAATCCAGCACCAGCCAGTAAAATATCTAGAGTTATCCGAAAACGATGTAGTAGGCACTATAGAAATTTGAGATTTTCTACGTTTCGGCTCCCATTTTGAACACTAGAAGATTTAAAACTATTATTAGATTTTAGGGAAAAAGAAAAGAGTTATTTTCACACTGAGGTCTTAATATTATCCTCAGGTCGGATGTGAAATCAACTTTCTTCCTTTTCCTAACTTATATTTTCAAGATTAGCAATATCTGAAAAGATAAACGAATTGGACATAGGTATGATGTGAGAACATCATTTAGAACAACAAACACACTGAGATCCATACTAACACAAACAAAACCAAAAAACGCAGAAGAAAGTACCAAAAACTGTGTTTACAACATACCTTGTTCGTGTGGTGATAGTTATAAAGGTGAAACGTCAAGACCATTGGAAGTGCGCCAAAGTGAACATCAGAGTTACATCAGAAATCGACAAATAACCGGATAAACAATTGCAGAACATATCCTCACATCCAATGGCGATCATACGATTGAATGGAATAGGACAAAAATCTTGATGAAAGAACCACATCAAGAGAGGAGAAAATTGAAAGAAACGGCCTGTATTCTTCTTTCCAATAACAACTGCTTTTCAACAAATTCTGTTGAAATAGATCATGCATGGTTACCCCTACTCAGAGAGGTAGTGAGATATGGTAGAATGCTAATAAACCGATCTGAACAACACCCCATATATCAAATGAGCAATACGTCACTCTCAAACTTTTTTGGCAGATCTCAATTGACATCCGTCAGTTAAAAAAGCGAAAAAGACTCTGCGAGGAAAAATCCAAATTACTAAAACAATTAAAGGAGATTTAGAAGATTTTGAGAACGGGGGCAGATATAGTCCCCGAAACGTCAAGCAAAAACTATATAGAGAAGTATCTTTGAAATTTTTTAAAAAAAATTTTTGATAGGCAAATTCAGAAAACGACAAGTAATTGACAAATTGAATCATTTTTCTATAGGAAATATAATTTGGTGAACGCAATAACTTATCGGGGTGAACTAATTAGTTTGCCTACACTTGTATTCCTGACTATATTTTCATTTTCAGACTATGGAAGATTACCCAAAAAACATGTCAAGAAACGTTGTTCCTCCACAAAAAACCACATTCATTCAATACTTATCAGTAGGAGATTATGAACATCTGTTTCTTCCAGGAGTATTGAATTTTTTTTTATTATTTATTAGATAAATGTCCAACCCGCTTGCGTGTTGAAAATGCTATTTAAATTAATATTTTGATATTTTCGTGTTTAATATAAATTATGATTTCCAACATTTAATACTCACTCCAGAGAGTGGAAAATTTGTTAAGATTTGCTTTGTCCTAGAAATAAGCTGGTATAACTTGGTATAACTTTGAACTCCTTTCTTTTTGAGTTTTCTCACTAGTGAAAAGGAAAATCCTCAATTCATTTATTCTATTGCTTTTCTGAAATTCTGAATATGAGTTTGAATTTTAAAAAATTCCAGTGAAGTATGGGTTTGCCTGATAATTTCACAATGAAAATATTGATGATTTCAACCAAAAGATGTATACTACTTTTCATTGATACTCATACAATATTATGTGTTGTAAATTACTCATAGAAAACATGTTTGCAATACTTTAGTGTAGGTTTTGAATTACCTCATATTCGAAATTCAAAAACACAGTAACCGATAGGCATAACAGATATTTAATTATTCTTACTTCCAGACGCAAAACTCAAGAAAAAATGGACCGTAGTATAACTTCTCTATAATTTGCACCATTTTCTGTAACTGCGTACTTCTTGTGGGCTTTTGAGGTGAATTTTTGACTTTCTACATTTTTATTTGGTGTAAAAACTGCAATTTCAAATCGAAGAAAATCTTTTAGATCAAGAAATCATAAACAAACAATCGGAAAGAATCATTTAGATTTTTAAATTGCATTGTTCATACGGCATGGAGAATTAGAAAGCAAAATATTCCTCTCAAATCCTGGCACTCTCCACTAAAATCAACTTTACAAGAATATATTTCATAAGATATTACGAGTTCTTTAACAGTTCTCCACAAAAACATTTTAATATGAGAGTTTTGATATTTCTTAACTTTTGCCAAACAACATCCCTAGTAAAAGTTTGTGCAATGAAGTGTTTTTGGCACCCTACATGTCGATTCCGGCTCATACGTCTCATCACTTAAATTTTATCTTTCAATACATCCAGAATAATTGTGCAATATATAATCATCAACATGATTGATTTGTTGAAAATATGAACAGGATGTTCATAAAATCAGATGTGGAATCATCTGCGACTGAAAGATAAACTTTAGTCACTATCTTCCATCGTCAAGATAACCTTGCAAATTTTCAACTACATATTTTTTCTTTTGAGTTAGGGTCTTTTCAGAATATCTATCAGATGTAGTTCAATGTCCAGCGTGGCTTTAGCCGGGGAAGTAGTTGTTTTCTGTTAGACATTCACGAAAAATAACTTCATTTATCGTGGATTTTTCAATTCACAGAAAAATATTTCTATTCAATATTCAATTGAGGATGTTTCCCTTCTCAACATGAATACCCCACAAGAGGTTATCTTGACGATGGAAGATAGTGACTAAAGTTTATCTTTCAGTCGCAGATGATTCCACATCTGATTTTATGAAAATCCTGTTCATATTTTCAACAAATCAATCTATCATACCCCATGACAGGTTTTAATGTCAAAAAACACTAATTTCAAAGTGTCTTTCCAAGAGAAATCATTCTAACTTTTTCCATCTTTGCAAAGTGAGATTGCTTCTTGAAAATGTGTTTCCCATTTCTTCCGGTCTTCCTGATGATCGTGGAAGCGTGAAATAGATTTTCGTCGACAAAAATTATTGAAGACCTTGTGAATGCGATGCCTCTCTTGCGTCAATGTTACGAATTATTTCTGGTGAGGACTCTCTTTTGGAAAACATTCTTCTTTGCCTCATTCATCCTTATGAGTTCTTTCTTTTGAGTTAGGGTCTTTTCAGTTAGGGTCTTTTCAGAATATCTATCAGATGTAGTTCAATGTCCAGCGTGGCTTTAGCCGGGGAAAGTAGTTGTTTTCTGTTAGACATTCACAAAAAATAACTTCATTTATCGTGGATTTTTCAATTCAATATTTCTATTCAATATTCAATTGAGAATGTTTCCCTTTTCAACATCAACATATATTACTCGACACTTTTTCAAAAAAAGGTCGCAGAAATCTATACAAGTGAGTTTTCTTATGTTGAACCGTTAACAATGAAATAATTGAACCAAATAAATCCAGCTTCCAATATACAGATACCAAAAACCATCACCCCTTTCTTTAAATCGATATAAAAAATGTTTATCGATAACTCCTGGTTCAACGTATCAATCTTTCACTTGGCAGTGGGTTTTGCACAATGCAAAACTGCTTTCTCTGAGTTTGCTTACTTCTTAATTTGAATTAATCAAATGAGACGAAAGTCAATTTGATCGGTCAATTCAATTGGCCAAGTGAGATATTTGGCCCAATCACAGTGTATCCGGTTATAACTAATATTTACTTTCAATCCAAACAAAAAACCTTTGAATTAGAAAATGGAAAATTTCAAGAAATTAAAATATTAGCACTTTGAATCAATTGATAAAATTACCAGGGATCAAATACACAAGAAATAAAGATACGGGACAGCAGCCGATACACCCACATCAGACGAACTCTCTGATCTGTTCTAGTAGTCTAAGAGCCGGTGGGAGGTCGACCTTCACCGATCTGATAACTCGATGAGACATATTCTTTATCAAATATAATTTATAAACAAATATGCCTATGATAACTTGCCTATCAAAAAGTGTTCATAGCTATTTTTAATTCAATTAATTTTAATCAATTTCAAGCAGATGTGAACAGGTAAGTCAATATAGGTAACTACACCGATCTGTTAACCGATCGAAATTGATATCATAGGTGAGATAATTCAATTACGAAACCAATCGTATAGGCTTGCCTGCAAAAAATCGTACATAAAATATTATTGCCAAGCTATAAAGTCTTAGAATTTTTGCTATTTGATAGGTGCGAGAGAGAAAGTAGAGCGTCCGAGGTCCGTGTGATAGAACAGGACACAACATAGCAGCTGCACGCTACCTGACCGTTGAATGTATCCGAGTGCGCATGCTCGTGTACATGTGAGTGACAGTGACAGCATTTGTTTACACTCGATAGTAATTTTGAACTCTAATTTATTATAACTCTAATTTCGATCACAATTTTTGTATTATTCCTCACTATATATACTTACAGCTATGAAATAATCAAAAATAAATAATTTAATATATTAATAAATAAAATAAAAAAATTCAACAATATTTTTTTCATTCCAAAGCTGAATTATAAAATTTAAAAATGATAAGAAAATCCATATTTTTTATTTAAAATTAAATAAAAAATAATTTATTTATTATTTTAAATCAAATAAATGCCGTAAAAAAAAGTGTCTTTTGAAATTTTAGTATAATAAAAAAAAAATCATCGATATAGAAAAATAAAATTTAATACATTTATGTTGTTGAAAGCGTTTATTACAAAGCATATAAAAGAGTTCAAAATTACTGTCGAGTGTGAATAAATGCTGTCACTGTCACTCACATGTACACGAGCATGCGCACTCGGATACATTCAACGGTCAGGTAGCGTGCAGCTGCTATGTTGTGTCCTGTTTTATCACACGGACCTCGGACGCTCTACTTTCTCTCTCGCACCTATCAAATAGCTAAAATTCTAAAACTTTATAGCTTGGCAATAATATTTTATGTACAATTTTTTGCAGGCAAGCCTATACGATTGGTTTTGTAATTAAATTATCTTACCTATGATATCAATTTCGATTGGTTAACAGATCGGTGTAGTTACCTATATTGACTTACCTGTTCACATCTGCTTGCCAGGTAGCCATGCACAGAAATAAGTAGGCAAGCCTACCTAGGCCTATTCTGTGTGTTAAAAACTATCAGTTGAGGTGAAACTCATTCGGTTATCAAAAGAGTGAAGGTGATGAAAGAAAATTGATTAAAATTAATTCAATTAAAAATAGCTATGAACACTTTTCGATAGGCAAGTTATCATGGGCATATTTGTTTATAAATTATATTTGATAAAAAATATGTCTCATCGAGTTATCAGATCGGTGAAGGTCGACCTCCCACGGTCTCCTCTACTATTAGCCCTTTATCTTCACAAGCTGATTGTAACTTCGTCCAAGCTTCTTTAGCTGTATTTGTTGCTCTGACATGAGAATAGCAGTTCGGTTGAACCATAAGACATAATTTAGTTAATGCTTTCTGGTCCTTTCTTGTTTTAACCGAAGCAGTAGTTATATCACTTCAGGATATCCAACAATGCTGTACCACAGATCTTCATGTTTCAGGAACATACCATAGCAAAAGACCAATCATTATAATTTTCACCTCCTCGTAATTTCCCGAAGTATAGCAAAGAATTTGATGACCCTTCTGCAGTAGTAGTAACTGGTGTAGCTTCGTTAGGCACGATATGAGCCAAGCCTTTCTTCTAAACACCAAATTTGTCAAAAATTGTATATTTTTTCACCTCAATTGAAATAGTGAACTGTTTTTGCACACGTATCGGGGCCCATAACCTATTGGATTTCAATATTTGGAGACGAAAGATAAAATACGATTACAATCTCAAATTTATTATGACAACAATCAACTATTGTTTTTCATGTACAGGGTGAGGTAATATATCTTAGGAACTTACAATAGTCTAAGAGCGGTGGGAGATCGACCTTCACCGATCTGATAACTCGATGAGACATATTTTTTATCAAATATAATTTATAAACAAATATGCCGATGATAACTTGCCTATCGAAAAGTGTTCATAGCTATTTTTAATTGAATTAATTTTAATCAAATATAATTTATAAACAAATATGCCGATGATAACTTGCCTATCGAAAAGTGTTCATAG